>QAXK01007329.1:0-11078 GCA_004335735.1 Chlorella sp. KRBP
CCTGCCTGGCGATCTTTTGTGACGGCTGCAGCATCATGACACCTGTCGTGAACGCCATGCAATGATGATGATGATGATGACACACACGCACCCGTGGATGATGTCGCATGCGTGGATGTGCTGCATTCCCCGTGCCACGTCGCGTGCCGTGCGCAGGGCCGCACGCAACACCACGCGCTCGTTGAAGCGCGCCGTGTCGCCAGAAGTGCCGCCCACACCAAACACGCCGCGCTGCAGCGCTGACAGCAGTGTGCCACGGTCACAAAACTCCTGCAAGAGGTGTGGCAAGAGGTGGGAGGTGAGCAGGGACGCACGCCGACGACCATCTCCACAGGCCACTTGTGGTGCAAGTATGGGCGAGCCACACCATCACGTCTCTCCACAGGCCAGCACACTGATGCAGGTGCCCCCTTGACAAGCGTATGCATCGGCTCTCCGCAGCAGGGCAGAAAGCATGCATGTGCTCCTCTCAACAGGGCGGCAAGCAGGCATACTGATGCACCACATGCACTGCACGCACCATGATGATGTGGGTGAGGAACATGCCCGGGCGAGCGCTGAGCGCAGCCAGCACCTGCACAGGGGACCATCACCATCCCACCAACCACTGCCCGTCAAGTAATCAATCATCGAACAGCGACTGCGGCCTTGCCACAGAGCCGGCCGCTCGTTGCTTCACGTTTCACCTGGCTCCTCGACTGCACACCAACGCCCCCCGCACCCATGCCAGATTCTACGCTACAATGTGGCGCCTGCCGGACTTCCTGCTGCTGCCTCCCTCCAACTCCCAACTGGCTGCACACCACCGCCCCGCACCTGAGCCAGGTTCCACGAGGCGGGTGCCAGCAGCGCCATGGGCTCCCCAAAGCCCTCCTCGCTGTTGAAGGAGCTGGTGCTGATGGCGCGCTGTGCACGCTGCTGCTCCTCGCGATCCTGAGGCTGCGGGCAGCAGGCGCGGGCGCATGCATACATCAAGATTGCTCCGTCTTGCTCTGCGGGACACCTGATACGCCCACTGAGGCGCCAAACCAGATGCAAATACCACACACACACACACACACACACACACACACATCTGCGACGCTCTCACAGGTCAGGTTCCATCCCCAGGCAAGAACAAACGACAAGCCAGCTGCAGAGGGCTGCAGCTACAGCATGGTGGCTGTCCCACTGCGAGCGGTCTCTCTCTCTCTCCATCAGTCGCCTCACAGCCGTGCCGGAAACGAAAAAAAAACAACGTGCCCCCGTGCACCTGGGAGGCATCTGCCGCCTGCACCAGTGCCATGACGCCGTTCATGCCTGACAGCCGAGGGCTGGTGCTGGGGGGTGAGAGGGACGACTCGCGGCTGATGTCGCGCTCCATGCTCATGCGTGCCTGCGGCAGGGAGGAGGTGCGAAGCAGGGGAAAGGGAGGAACAGGTTGTGGTTCAAGTGGGGGCGGCAGCAAGCGAGAAAGGTTGTTGTGCTGCTGTCGTTGTGGTGGTGGTGGTGGTGGTGGTGGCGATGGCGATGGCAATGGCGGTGGCGGTGGGTGTGGGTGTGGGTGTGGGGTGTGGCGGTGGTGGTGGTGCATGCAGGGAGCTCAGCATGGCGGGGCTGGCCATAGCCCTGCCGCACGACCTGCTGACCTTTATTCTGGCTCTGCCTTCCCTCACCTTCCTGCTCACCTCCACTCCATCACAATCACTCCCTCTGCTTTCCCTCACCTTGCTGCTCACCTCCACTCCATCACTTCCTCTACAAGCCCTCCACGAGCACCTTCATGCGCTCGTGCCCCCTCTGCAGGCCCTTACCCACCTTCACTACGTCACACCCTCTGCAAGCCCTAATGACCCACCTTCATGCGCTCGTGCTCCCTCTGCAGGCCCAGCATGATGCTCGCGACAGCCGGCGAGGTCGAGCTGCGCACGTCAACCTGATGCAGGCACGGAGGCAGACAAGGCAGCAAAAGGCTAAACTCCCAGTGTCAACCTGTCTGTGCACAGCGTGAAGACACCAGACACATCGGCGGCAAGGACGAATGTAGGGCACCTGACCAGACGAACCATGAACTGCGTGGCAGGCCGCTCACCTCTGCTTCGCCCGGCTGCTGCGGCTGCAGGCTGGACTCACGGATGCGCGTCATGTCGAAGCCGTACGTCTGCACGGTGTGGGATGCATGCGGCACGTCAAGTGCATGCCCATCGTGCTCATTTTTATCGTGCCGCTGTCAGCTCTCCGCAGGCCTCAGTGACACTCTTGTTCTTAGCCTGCCCTTGCGTGTTAAGCTGGCCCGTCGACAATGTGCTGCAGTGCGTGCGGGACTCCCGAGGGTGCGCAGCGGTTGTGCAGCGTGTGTGTGTGCGCGCGCGGGTGCCGCTCGCGCGCCTCCTCCTCACCTGCACCACGTGCGGGTGGTTGACCGAGGCTGCCAGCACCGCCTCCAGGGCGCTGCTGCTCACGGCGGCGGGCGTCTTGCCTGTGTAGGCACGCGTGCAGTAGGGCAGCAGCAGGCAGCGGGTCTGAGGAACAGGCGGCAGCGAATTGCCAGCACACACCCATGAGGCACACACCCGCGGTCATGGCCGACTGCGTGCGTTGCGTGTCGCACATCAACAGCACACAAAGCACGGGGCGATTGCCTTGGCTGCCCAGCGCGTGCAAGGCCCACACTCACAGATCATGAACTTGACGGCCACCTGAGCGCCCTGCCACTGGCAGCTGTACACCAGCCCGCCTCCGCCGCGCCCGATCAGCACTAGGCCAAACAGCTCAGCCTCCAGCTGGGAGACCTGCGTGCAATGACATTGAAGCACACGGGGCAAGGACAAGTGAAAACAAGCCCGTGAGCCTCGGGACAGACCAGTCACAAGCCACGCAAGTGCGTGCAGGGCCATCCCCAGCCCGTACTAGCAGCACTGCTCACGTTCAGAGTGCTGAGCTCCTGGTTGATGACGGGCAGCACCGCCACCGCCGGGCCCTGGGTGGCCGGCTGCCTGGAAGCGCCCAGCATGGCTTGCACCGCCTGTAAGGAAAGGAGAGAGCAAGAAGCCCACAGCGAGATGGCTTTGCAAAGACGGTGTTGCAGGGCAGGGAGCAAGACGGAGGAGTGCAGTGGACAGTGAGGAGGGAGCGGACTCCTCACAGCCTGGCAGCGAGAGAGATTCAAGGACAGCAAGCAAAATCTGCTGTGCATCGCCAGTGTGCGCTGTCAGCTGAACAACAAGGTGTTTTGTGGCCTCACCTCTTGCAGCTCTGCGCTGCTGACGCGCAGGCCGCGCCGCACGCTGCCACGCTGGTGCAGCTGCACCAGCGAGTCACTGTGCACGTGGTCGTCCTCCTCCACCTCACCTGAAGCAACAGCCACAGCACAACACATGGTGCCACACACAAAAGGTCACGTCCCGCGCCAGTGCTCACAAGCACCCGCGCATCCACGCTTGCATGGATAAGCACACAGGACAGTGCGCTTTTAACCAATTGACAACTCACCGGACGTGCGGCTGCCTCCTCCCGCCGTCGCCCCGCCGCCCCGACCCCCACCCGTACGCCCACCAGAGTCAGCGCTACGCCTGCCACTCAGCCCTGCGCCGCGCGCCCCGCCGCCCCTGCTTCCGCTGCCCTGCCGCAGGTTCTCCGCAGACACCGTCACCCGGCCACCGCCTTGCGCCATCACAGCAGCAGCAGGCGCAGGCTGACTGCTCCGCAGCCCGTGCCTCAGGTGCTGCTGCCGCAGCGGCTGCTTCTGTTGTGGCTGCTGCTGTTGCGGCTGCTGCTGCTCCGCGCTCACGTCCTCCCTCTCACCCTCCTCTGGCACATCGAGCATGAAGGCCTTGATGGGCCAGGCAGGCGTAGCATCACGCGCCCCACCCTGCTGCTGCTGCTGAGGAGGAGCAGGAGGAGCAGCCAGGACCATCGCTGCCGCCGGCTGCGCCCCGCCGGCAAACGCGGCGGCAGCGGCGGCGGCGTGCGCCGCGCCCTGCCTGGCCGCTGCTTCGCGCTGGCTCAGCGACGGCGAGTGTGAGGCGCCGGGAGACCTGCTGCTGCTACCACCGGCGGCGGCAGTAGCAGCAGCGCTGCTGTGGGCCGCAATAAGCGCAGGCACACGGGGGGTGGTGCGGGTAGGTGGCGGCGGCGCGCCGGCCTCCTGGGAGAGGCGAGAGGGCGGCATGGGCTGCTTGGACGAGGCAGCGGAGGTGAGCGGGCGCTGCGCGTCGTGCGGAGCCGAGCCACCGAGTGAGTTGCGGGCCGGTGCGGGCGGGTGGGCGCTGCCGACGCCTGGCATGGAGCCTCCGCCCAGGAGGAGCTCTAGGGGCACCACGGGTGCGATGAGCAGTGGTGCGGTGGGTGGCGGGGGCTGTGGGACGGACGGAGTGGCGACCTGCAAGCAGGCAGATCGCAAAGGAGCCTGGGCATGCAAGGTGGTGCGTACACCATGTGCCCCGCACGCCAACTCACTCAACGCACTCGGCAAAGGGCTAGATTCACTGACCCAGCCCTGCGCTCTCTTTGTGGCACAGCAGAGGCCGTGCGGGGATGTCATGACAACTGGCTGGATGAGCCTCCAAGGAGAAGCCTCACTTGCCATGCACAGCACAGCCCAGAGCCCGTAGCAGCAGCACTCCACTCACCGCAGGCAGGAGGTGCGTGCGGGGGCCGATGCTCGGGCTCCCAATGATGACCAGCCCAGGCTCCAGCTGCTGCGTCGTCTCCTTGAGAGCCTCATCCTGCCAGCGCGCCCCCAGCTGGGATCCCGCCACGCCAGCCACCGCGCTGGCATTGCCCACATACTCTGGCCGCAGCTGCACCACCGCCGTGATCGCCGCGCCACCAGGAGGCACCGCCTCCGGGTGTGCGGCAGCAGCGGCGGGAGCATCAGCGTTGATCGCGCTGCGTGCGTGTGGGGCGCTGCCGGCACTACCGCAGGCGGCTGCCCCGTTGCCGCCGCCACCCGCAGCAGCCTTGGCCAGCGCCGCTGCCCTAGCACCGTCCGCCGCTGCGCTGGCGGCAAACACTGGCGCCGACACATAGTGTTGAGGGTGCTGTTGCGGGTGTTGGTGGTGCTGGTGCGGGTGCTGGTGGTGGGAATGGCTCATCCCCAGCTGCTGCAGCACCAGCGCGTGTGGCAGGCAGTCGCTCGCCGTGCTCAGCTGCCTCTCCCCTGGCGTGTCAACCTGCTCCCCCATCATCCCACCTGCTGACGTCAGCATGCCCGCACCCACGCCGCCCGCCGCCCCGCCCACCCCCGCGCCACCCGGCGCACCCTCGTGCGCGGCGAGCAAGACCGAGCTCGAGACGGAACGGAGCTGCGCGTCGTGCAGCGGGGGCCCGGTGCTGGCAAGGCGCACCAGGTGGCTGGGAAGCTCTGTGTCGCTCCCTGCCGCGGCCCTCTGGCCCCCTGCTGCTGCCAGCTGCTGTGAGCCTGCAGCAGGCACGAGCGTGTGGGGGTAGGCGGTCCAGGTGGTCGTGGGCGGGAAGGAGTGCGCCATTTGCGTGAGCGGGGCGCTGCTGGGGAAGCGAGCGGCAGCGTCTTCCGGCGGCGCGGCGGCAACGGCGGCGGCAACGGTGCGGTTGTGCGGCGGTGCGGTGGGGAGGGTGGTGCCTGGCTGGGCTTCAAAGGAGAGCGAGGGCCGTGCGGAGCCCACGGGGGAGGCAAAGGTGGCCGTGCTGCCCGTCGCGGTGGTGTAGGTGGCGCTGCTGAGGCGGTCCAGGCGGCCGTGCTCCGCCTGCGCTGCCGCATGTGCTGCGGGTGCGATGGCGGTGGCGGCGGGGGGGGCGATGGGCGCGGCCGGGCTGGTCAGGGGTGCGTTCCAGCCCTGCCAGGCCTTGGTGTTGCTGGTGTTGCCGTGGTGGTTGTTGCTGTAGCTGGCAGGCGGCACGTCTGTTGCCGCATTGCGGGCGGGGGGCGTCGTGCCGGCGGGTGCTGGTGCGGCTGCTGCGGCGGAAGGAGTTACGCTGCTCGCGCGCGTGCTCGGCAGTGAGGGTGCGTAGCTGCTGCTGTTGCCACGCTGCGCCTGCGTGGAGGAGGCCGGTGAGGGAGGCTGCTGCTGCAGCGACGCGGCGCTCTTGGTGCCGCGACCGCCTGCCGCCGCCTGCGTCTGGTGCTGGTAGTGCGCGGCGGTGGTGGCAGCAGCGCTGTTGAGGCCCTGCCAGGGGTGGCTGCCGCCAGGAGGCAAGGGCCAGCCCATTAGGGCAGTACGGTGGCCGTTAGGGTTGAGGGCCTTGAGGTCAGGCAGGCTGCGGTACTTGGACGCGTCTTGTGCGGCTTCTGCCGCTGCTGCTGCTGCTGGGCGCTGCTCATCGAACGGAGCAGGCACAGGTGCTGCTGCTGTGGGTGCCGAGGTGCGGTGCGGAGCGCCGAAAGCGGCCATGGGGGCGCTGTAGGGCTGGATTGGGGCGTGGGCGTGCGTGGTGGTTGGTCGCAGCGCGTCGGGCACGGTGGGGGCTGCGGGAGGGGCAGCGACGGTTGGGCTGGGGGCGTTGATGGTGGCGGCGCGGGCGGCGAGGACAGCAATCGCGGCGTGCATGTGGGGTGGAGCCTCCACCACCCTGACCTGCTTGCAGGGGGGCGGGATGCTGACTGGCAGCGATGCGGACGCAGGCTGCTGTTGGGCCGGTGGAGGCATGGGTGCAAGGGGCGCGCCTGATAGGCGCACGGGCGCCTGATAGGCGCACGGCGAGTGGTGGGGCACGCTGCCCGCAGCTGCTGCCCGGCCTGCAGTAGGAGTGTGCAGCTGCGGCCGCTCTATGGTGGTGGCTCTATGAGCGCCAATGGCCGCCGTGTCGGTTTCGGCAGCGTGTCGGGTTGCGGCAAGCACGGCGGCGGGCGGCGCAGCGCTCAGGCCACCAGCCAAAGCCTCAGGCGCTGTGGCCATTGTTGCAGCTGCAGGTGCGGCACCACCGTCGTCGTTCCTAGCAGCAGCGGCAGCGCGCTTGGGCGCCCTGTGCCGCCGCTGCTCCCTGTCGCCGCACAAACAGGTGAGCACGGCCTGCAGCGGTCCTCTGCGTGCAGCACAGGGGCGCACAGGGCCAAGCATGTTGCCAGTGACCTGCCCAAGGCTCTCCTGCGCTGCCTCCGTCTGGCTTGGGCGTGGTGATGGCCTGTGCGAAGATTACCATGAACCTCGGCGGAGCGAGGCGATCCTGCCCTGCCGCCGCACCTGTGCCGCGCTCTAGTGGCTCCCGGCCCGACGCTGGAGGAGCGCTCTTCCATTGCCCCCTCTTCCTGCGCTTCAGGACCCAGGAGCGGCCGCGTGGGCATCAGCTGCTCGAACACGAGTTGAGACGAAGGGTCCTCCTGCTCCTGCTGCCCCTGGCGAGCGCGCAGCCCCGGCGGCCACGGCGGCAAGCTGCGCTGCACTCAATCTCCGCTGGCTGTGGGTCTGTGGTGCGTCTGTGCTGGGTTGTGAAGAGGACGGGATGGCGGGCGTGTGAACGACTGGCAAGAAGCACGAAGCGGACGGTAGAGGCTGGTGCCGGCTGTGCGTGCCGACTGTCTGTGTGTGCCTGCCACCGCCGTGTGTCCTCCCTGGTCGACGCAATTTGTGAGTGCGTGTAGATTCTGTGGGCTCTTCCACGGCCGCCGCACATGGGCTGTACATGGGCCGAAGAACGATGGGCGATGGGGAAAGGAGGGACAGAGCAGAGCAAAGCATCCACACCATGCGTGAGAGGGTTACCACCAGAGCCTGAGCAGGATGCCGCAACCGCTCGTTGGTTGGGCCCGCGTCGTTGGGCAAGCGTCCACAACAGGGCAAGGAAAAGAAGGCCATATCGCAGGGTGTGTATGGGCCTGGAAGGCTGTTGATCTCTTGATCACGGCACGGCGGCGGCGCGTCCGTCGGTGCAGCACCAGCGTGACGCCAAGCGTTGCTGGGCATGCTTCCTGGCTCTCCCATGCTGCCCATGCAGCCGCACTGGCTGGCCTGTGGGCTCTCCTGCACTGCTTGTTCCCGCCATTGGTTGCCAAATCTCGTCCGTGACAACCCATTTCACGCACACACAAAGGCGTGCAGGCGGAGACAAAGCGAAGCGAATGCAGCCACGCTGAGCAGTCACGCACCGCATCGCACCCCGGCTTGCTGGAGCGTTCTCCGGTGGAGGGAAGAGCTGTTGGCCAACTCCTTCTACGCGCAGGAGCGCCATCACGCACAGCGCGGCGCTTGGCCCTCCGCACAGCCCACAGCCGAGCAGCTCGCCATCGAGGAGTAGGACGCGCGCGCGGCCACGTCCGCAGCTCTTCCTGGGTCCTTCGCCTCGACTGCGCGGAGCCCCGCCACCACGAGACGGGCAGCCACGCTCGCACGCCAAAGCGCGGCGTCCATCATTCCGGGCTGCCACTCGCAACGAGCCGTGCGCGTAGGGCAGGCGCCCGCCCATCAGCAGGCCAACGGCAGATCGATGATGGCGTTGGGGTGGCGCGCCACCATTTCCCACTCCTGAGGCGTCCAGCAGCAGCAGCAGCAGCAACGGCGCCATGACGGGCGAGGAAGGCGCAGGCCCGCTGTTCAAGATTAGCTGCAGCAGCTCCGGCGACGGCGACGCTGCAGCGGCGTCCAGCACGTGCGTGCAGCAGCAGCAGCTTCCCTGCTGGCCGTCCATCACCCGCGCTTCCCAGGCCCTGCAGCTGCAGCTGGGGCCGCAAGGGTGGACACGGCGGCCAAACCTTGATGGGCCCCTCGGCGTGCTGACGGGGCTGGACACGGAGCCGCACGATGACCCGGTGCTGGTGCCTCCTTCACCCCCAGCGCGACTGCTCTTCGACCAGACGCTGCAGCTGCCCAACCCAGCCACATTCTTACAAGGCCCACTCGCCACTGCCGCAGCACCCCAGCCCTTCCCAGCCGTGCCCGCCCAGCAGGAGGTGGCCCCCAGCAAGCGCATCCAGCCGCCCCAGGTGTCCCACGGCTCAGTGCTGTGGGCGCTACAGACCCAAGCCATGGACCCCGCCACCACCACTTGGCCAGACTGGTCCCAGGCATCGCTGCACCACCCTCCGCAGCACCCGCAGCACCAGCAGCACGACCACCAGCACAACAACGCACCTCAGCAGCGCACGGCCTGGCCCGGTGCGCACACTAGCGCCGCACGCCAGCAACATGCCCTGCGGCAGCACGGCGCCTCACCACAAGACAGCCACCTCCACCACCACCATGATGACACGCAGCTTGTCATCCTCGGGTGGAGCCCTCCTAGCCAGCACGAGGACACCTCCGCCACCGCGCTGCCGTCAGCCACCCTCTTCCCCCGCGGCGCCTTCTCCACCGTTAACCTGCATGACCGCACCCGCAAGCAGGGCCTCCCACAATACAACCACCACCACCACCACCACCACCAGCAGAACAAGCCGCAGCCCACGTGCCCGCCTTCACCGCCCTACATCAAGCCGCTGCAGACGCAACTCTCACACCCAGTGGGCGCCGCGCTGCAACAGCACCGCCAGCAAGCGATGGCGGCGGCAACGGCGGCACTGTCGTGCGCCCGCCCGCCCACCTTCCGCAGCACCGGCGGCAGCGCGCGCACGCCCTCCCCTTCCTCCACCTCCCTGTCCGCTGTTGCTCCTCCTCTTCCCCATTCGCACCACCACCAGAAGCAACGTGACGCCGCCGCCGCCGTGCCGATGCAGTCCAGAAGCAGCGTCGGCCTGTCGCCCCGCCGCTTTGCCGCGGCAGGGAGGGGTGCCGCGGGGCCGGGCCTGAGGTACTACTCGTCCAACTCTGGCAACTCTGTGGACCTCACCACCATGGTCACGACCAGGGGCACACCCCTGGACACCCACGCCGACGAATGCAACACCAAGCTCCAGCAGCAGCAGCAACCGCAGCAGACAAGGGCGCAGCAGCAGCAGCAGCAGCAGGCAGCGGCCCTGCAGCGCCTGGCGCAGAGGGTGGCTGCCGTCGGCTCCAACGCGCTGCTCCCTCCGCCGCCGCTCGCCCTGCCGCTCTCCCCGCAGCAGCACCACCAGCAGCAGCAGCAGCAGCTGGCGAGCGTGTTTGCCTGCGCCAGGGGCTGGCCGTTGAGCAGCACCCGGCCCAACGCTGCTGCGGCTGCTGCCGCGATGTCGGCAGCGGTGGTGGCACCCAGCAACAGCGGCAGCAGCAGCCGTGCGCTGTTTCCCTCCAGCCGCCGCCACACCGCTGACGGGGCGCCCGCCCCCGGCAGCGCAGAGAGCCGTGGCAGCGCGACGCCGGCCCTTTCCGGCTGGGCGGCACACGGCATGGGCTTTGGCGGCATCGGCGGCGGTGGTGGAGGCAGTCCGTGGCAGCGGCCGGCGGGCGGACACGCGCATCCCGGTGCACCGGCCATGAGCACCCCTGGGGCGTCGCCATACAGCTCCTGCCTCACCATGGAGGGCACGGGACAGCAGGTGCCACGCCGTGACGCGGCCGAGTATGGGCGTGCGCTGTTCCGTGCGGTTGGAAGTGTGGGCGCTGGAGGTGCTGGCGCTGGAGGTGCAGGTGGAGGCGGCACGGGAGGGCCAGGTAGCAGCGCGGCAAGTCCCGTCGGCGGCGTAGCGGCCAGTCATACGGGCGGCACTTCCATCCAGCAGCAGCACCAGCAGTACCACCACCACCAGGCGGGTGCCGCGTCGCCGAGCCCGCAGCTGCAGCAGCGCCTGGCGCGCACGCACGTGTCGTTGTGGGACGAGGCGGCGCTGTTGGCGGCGGCGGCGGCGGGCGGGATTGGCCCGGGCCCGGCGCTTGGAGGAGCAGGAGGAGCAGGAGGAGGTGGCGGAGGAGGCGCGGCGTTGCCGTTTGGGGCGGGGCAGGTGTCCACGACGAGCCAAGGACTGACTTCTGGAGGTGAGCTGGGAGGGAGGGCGCGCGTGGGCTATCAAGCAGAATGCTAGCATTGCGCGTGAAGTTGTCTGTTGCAGCTCAGCAAAGTGAATGGAGAGCTCTGCTTGCCTGCGTGCTTCTGAACTGCAGCTGCTGCTGCCTTTCCAGCCTGCGCGTGACGCGTCGTGTGTGCTGTGTGCGTTTGCTCGTGCACTGTGCGCACAGGGGAGACGCCGCCGCGCAGCAAGCCGCTGCAGCAGCAGCCGATCGCGCGGCGCTCCACGGCCCCATTCGTGCTCGGCGTCAGCAGCATCGACCTGC
>QAXK01007331.1:0-13264 GCA_004335735.1 Chlorella sp. KRBP
GCAGCAGCTGCTGGTGTTGCTGAAGGGAAGGATCCAGGTGGCATAGGGGCACACGGCATGCTGCCGGCCATAGTCAACGGCAGTTGTCTCAAGCCGCAGCTTCAGCACCACAAACCACCAGCACAGCAGCAACAAGAGCTGGTGCTGCCTGTGCAGCAGCAGGGTCAGCAGCAGCAGCAGCAGCCGCAGAGGCACCGGCAGCAGCAGCCAACACACCACAGTAGCCATCTCCAACACTCACAGCAACAGCAGCAGCACAGCTTACAGCCTAGCCACCAGCTGCGGCAGCAGCCAGGGCATGGGCTGTTTGATGGCATGCAACTGTTTGGGGGCCCTGGTGCTGCCAGCCTCAAAGACAGGGACGGCAGCACCATGCAGCAGCTGCTGGCTGAGGCCTCCTCCATGTCCCATGCTGCAATGCATGGGCTGGGGGTGGGGCTGCCAGTGGGGGTGCAGGCCAGTTCGGGAAGCCTGTGGCAGGAGGGCAGTGCAGTGACACTGGGCCCTGGTGCAGCAGGTGCATTGCTGCCACCCCTGGTTGGCAGCAAGGCCGGCGTTGCTGGGGCAGCGCTGCACACTGCAAGGCGCAGCAGTCACCTCGGCGGCCAGGTGAGGGGCCCAGGGGCGGTGGACTCGGTCCAGTGGTGGCAACTGGCCGCCGCTGGCCGCTAGTCAGGGCGTGTGTTGAGTGCGACTGCTGCATGTTGGCAATGGCAGGGTCTTCATGATTTCAGCACTGGTGGCTAGTAGTATCTGCACTACGCACACTGCTGCTGGACCTTCAAAACCCTGATCCACAGTGCAAAGTGTTGGCACTTTGCACCATGGTGGGCCACACATCGGACTCAGTCTAGATCTGTTGGCGACAGCTTGAAGCACATCATCACCGAGTCCGCGGTTGTCTGCCTGCGGGTGTCTGAATGTGACTTTGTAGGGAGCCAGTCATCACCGGCAGCAGCATGGTGCAATGCAACAGCAGCAACAGCATCCCAAGCAGCACCACTCACACCCAGGTGCAGGTGCTGGCAGCAATGGCATGAGGGGTGTCGGGCATGGCAACGGGCCAATGCATGGATTGCATTTGGCCTCCAAGGTTGGACTGCTGCAGGAGCAGCAGCCAAGTGCTCGACACAGTCATCATGGAATGCAGACAACCAGTGCAAGGTGAGTTGGATGCCTGGACTGCTGGCGTGTCTGCCGTAGGTGACAGTCACAGTCATACAGCCTGCCCCGATTTGGAAAGGTGTGCTATCATTGATGCCCACAGTGGCTGTGCATTCGAGTTGTTGCTTGGCGACTGCCGGCCACTCTACAAGCTTTTGAGGTTCTAGTTTTTTTGATGTGCTGACTGTCAAGCTTTGTGCCTCTCTGGCTGCCACATCCACTGACATGACTGCAGGTACACCAAGCAGGGCACCAAGGATGGTGTGCTGCAGCCGGCAGGGAGCCTTGCGAACAGCATGGCAAACCTGTCGAGCCTGCATCTGGGAGTAGCAGCCAGCAGCAAACACGGGCGGGCGTCTGGGGGCATGCGCGTCACTTCAGATGGCAGCAGCAGTGGCGCCAAAACACTGTATGCTGCTGCTGGTGGTGGTGGCAGCGGCAGGAAGCCAGGCAGCCAGTACATCAGCCCCTATGGACAGCAGCAGCGGTGCAGCTAGCAGACAGGGCCAGGCTTGCAATGTGCAAGTGCAGTGGCTGTCATGCAGCTTGAAGGAGGCTATGTATTTACTTATATGGCTGTGACAGCTGAGAGCACGCTGACACTCATTGGTTGCTGATTGGTTGGGCAAACCAGTGTGCTTTTGACGCCTCCCACATCGTGGCAGCGCTGTGTGTGTTGCAGAGCAACAGGCTAGTGTGACTATGAAGGCTGGCATTGAAGTTGTCCTCTGTCATTAGGGCTAGGATGCACCTCAGTAGCCGCTGAAGTTCATTGCTGTCACACCCTGTCACAGCACACCGTGTTGCGGTAACGTGGGGTCCATTTGACTTTATGGTTACAAATGGGGCCATAAGGCATAAAAAGCGCAACACGTCAAACACTGCCTTGAATGGCCCCGGTGAATCAGGAATAATGAGCAACCGCCATTGGGGCTGGTGTCACAACGTCCAAGGGCCTGGGCCCCACATTGATGTAGCAAAGGGCCACACAATTATATCCAAACACTGCTGTCACCCGATGCCTGGCCCAGGCCTGAGGCATCTTACGACCAGACAGGGCAAAAGGGATCGGCCTAGCTAGGAGGCAGAAGGCCCCACAGATACAGCCACATCAAGTGGCATCAGAGCTTTCAAAACACTCAGATGGCAGTGCTTGGGTCAGGGCAGCTGCTTGAGTTGGAGATCAGTAAGATCGATGCTCAAGGTCATAATCAAAACACAATCAAGGCATGGTGCCACCAGTTGTGCTTGTCAGTGGTAGGTCACTGTGGCACAAAAACAGTCCCGACGTTAACAGAGGCTGCAAACCAGCAGTGCAGGACACAGCTGCTGCCCAGAACTCACCCCAAATCCCTCCTGTATTTCAGTATGCCCTGGCGTGTGCAAGTGCAGCTGCCTTGATGGTGCGGCTGAAGGGTGCTGTGAGGGCCTTGGCGGCCTTGGACCACATGGACACAGATGCACTGCGGGTGCTCTTGAGCTTGGGCAGCACCTTGTCCTCAATCATCATGCGCATCATATCACCCGCCCAGGCGTCAACACGGCGCAGGGCCTGCCCCTGCAAAGCGAAGCAACACACAGATGAAGGCATGGGTCAGCACAGGCTCTGAGCATAAGACGGCTGTGGCCTCCATGCGAGCATGACGTGCTTATCACCAGGTGCACAGGGTATGCCATCTGGCAACAGGTGCTGCAGTGGTGCGCCTTGGAGTAACAATTTGGCAAAAAATATGCAAGTATCGACTGCGGCTTTGAAGACAGCCTGTGTGACTACCCCTGCACCAGATAGAAGCTGGCACTGTGTGAAGCTGGCACACGGGGTGACACAGCACTGCATGTTCCCAAGGAAAGTCAGCATGCAGAGACACTCACCAAGCCTGCGCTGCTGTGACGCGGTGTGACAACATCTGCCTCCCCGCCGGCTGCCTCGGTTTCAACCTCATCGGTCTCAGTGACCTCCTGCTGCTCATCAGCAGACTCCTGCTCTTCAGCAGCCTTGGGGGCCTGTGAGGGTGATGGATAGAGGGTTGCAAGCACAGGCACAGCAGCTAGCATCGATCACACCTGGCGCCGTGTTATCGGAGGCAGTATCAGCAAAACATGTGGCATGCTACAGCAGGGCATACAGCAGTGCTCAGCATCCACCCCGTTGACACCAGCAGGCTGCAGGACCTTGCTGCCATGTGGCCAGAATGAAGCTCTGATGCAAGGCTTGTCCCACTTCTGATTGCGCTGTCGCTGTCCCTGCTTCTGCTCTGACAACCATTGCAGCCACGTGCTTCAGACAAAGCTGACAAGCTATTTCGAAGAGGCTGTGTCCATAGTGCCTACCCTGACCACCTTAGCTTGCCCCTCGATGACAACAGCAGCGCTTCCAGCGTTGCCGTCAGCAGCTGCTGCAGCGGGGGCGTCGGTGCCAGCCAGGATGAGGGGTGACCCAGGGCTGGAAGGTGAGCCAGGCAGGGCCCCTGCTGCCTTACTGCCTGAGCCCTTGGCTGCCTTGCTGTCTGGCAGGCTGTTGAGCCAGGACACAGGGTGCTTGGTGCTGCAGGCAGCAGAGATGGCTGCCAGCTGCTCTGGGGTGGGTGCTGGCGCGCAGCTGGCCTGCATGACTGTGACAGGAGTCATGAGGGCGGGGACAATGGCGCCAGCTGCGGCATTGGTGCTTGCTGCCAGCAGGGCACCCATGGTTGGGGCTGGGACACTGTCACAAAGCTTGGCGTCCTGCGTGCTGGTGAAGGTATCGACTGGGATGACAGTGACAACATCTTCAGGGGATGCTGAGCCACTGCCGCTGCTGCTGCTGCTATTGCTGACCCTGCTGGTCTGGCTGGGGTTGGTGGGGCCCTCGGGTACAGGGGGCTCCTTGGTGAGGGTGCTGGAGTCTGGTGCAGCAATGCTGGTGTCTGTCTTGGTCTCAGCAGCGGCCTTCTCAGCCACCTGCATGAAGAAGGGGGTTCTACAGGCCGGGCAGTGCTTCCTGCCACACTTGCCGTCCTGCAGGGGGTGGGCGACAAAGCGGTGCAGGGAACCACAAGACACTGGATAAGAATAAATCTGGGTCAAAGCTGCCTTGTTGACAGGTTGGTTGCTGTACACACACAGCTAGTTGTGCCACAGCAGTCCCCTGGTCCCCCAGGGCCTCACCATGTTGGTGCACACACATTCTGTGCATGCTCCATTCCATCCCTGAGGCTGCATCGTCAGTAGCACGCGATGATTCAGAAGTATGCCATCGAGGTGCCCGCCCTTACCTTGCCAGCCTCATAGAAGTGCCTGAGGACGTAGTCTGCGCTGCTGTTTGGCGACTTGATGCGCTTCATGTCATCAGCGCGCTTCAGCTGCGCTGCCAGCACCTTCATACCGGCCTCCTGCTGCTTGTGCCTTGCGCGCCTTGCAGCCTTGCGGTTCTGCTTGTGTTGCTTCAGAGCGCTCCATGCTCGCTTGATGGGCTCAAAAGCCATCGACAGATTATCTGTGATGTATCAATAGTTTCAAAGGATGCACGGTGTCAGCATGGGCGTGGGCTTCCTGCTGCAGGGCTGGCTTCTGCTGCTGCTGCCAATGCTGGCAATGCTGCTGCTCATGCGAGTGCGGTCTTGTGGGGCTGATAAATGTCATAAAGCTCATAAACCCACTCATCAAGTGTATTCATACGCTCAGGCTGCTTGCAGGACAAGCTGGCTTGACAAGTATGCGAGGGCCTGCAGCAGATCCTGCATGCTGCAGTCTGTGCTCACCTGTCCAGACCACGAGGAGGCTCCCACCAGGTTTCTTGCCAATATGACCGCCTTTTTAATGTGTATTTGCGTTATGCAATAGAGCTTCGCGTGCACTTCACGAAGCAGCAGACTTTCGCGCCAACTTCAAGAGTTTGTGCCTGCAGTGATAGTATACCATAGCAGAGCTGCAAAGACTGCTTGAAATGCAGAAAATGCTTACAATGTCGTGTGTAACTCTGCTTGCGAACGGTGAGCTCATCAAAGTGCCGGACTGACACCACCACGATGTTGGTCGGATAGCATGGTCACCGGCGTGAACTGCATCCGCGTTGTGTTCAAACGCACTAGTGACTCTGCGTCAAGTAAGACCAGCACAAAATACAAAATACTCTATAACTAGAATAAAATGGTTACTTTGCGAAAGGTTGCTTGCCATGTGCCTGGGCCCTTGCCCAGGGTCGTTATCCATGCACACACCCATGCATATGGATGCTGCATATTCGCTGACAACATGCGGCCAGGACACTCTGAAAGTCTCGTTGATTACGGCCTTGTTGGACAGCCACCGCTGCTTGCAAAGGGATGTGCCTCCAGGTGTGCTGACAGTCTGGCGTAACTGTTGACACCTGGGCAGCAAACAGGACTGCTGGCAGCAACCAGAGTGCTGACCAGACCAGGGCATGTCTCATGTTCGTGCTGCTGAGCAACTGACCCTTCCAAATGTAAGCCATTGCAGTACGCGTGCATTTCAATCAGCAGGCCGCGTGCATATTGTAGCATTACAAATGCTGAATTTGTTGAATTGTTTTCCTTGGGCATCATCATCCAGCAACTGGCTTTTCTCTTCTCACACTGAAAGCGTGGTCAGTTCGTATACGCTACCACAACACATGCATGTACAGTAAGCAGCAGTCAAGTTCAAGCGTATATGTTACAGGGCAGTGTACCATGACGTAGACATGGAGCACAGCATGCATGAAGGCCAGCGACGGCTTTGGGGGCAGAAGAGCCACTCAGGGGCCACTTCTGTTTGATGAAGACCGTCACTAAACGGCGCTATACCAGACATCCACAACCCATTCCTAACTGGCTACACAGAGGTCAGCACCCTGTACGTGCTTATAAGTAATGACTTGGAACATGTTGAGTTGCGCATCCATCCAGGCTTGATTCATCGGGACAGCCAAAAGCTGCAAGCTACCCACTGCCAGGCAGCTCTACCAAAGCCCATCACACATGCACACACACGTTGTGCGCTCCATTTCAGGCAGCAACAGCAAGCCTGGCAGTCTCTATGCATTGGTTGGGCCAGGGCAACAAAGTCAAATGGCAAATGCAACCCAGATGCAGTCACTCAAGAGGGGTTGCCTCCTTGCACGCACTCAAGGCAGCAACACTACCAAAACTGCTGACATGTGCTGCAAATCACAAGCAGCTGCATGACACAGTCAGCAGTCTCAGACTAGTTGAGTTCACCAGTAGCGACCTGCTTGTTGAAGTCAAGTTGGTAGGTCTGTGACCAGGTGTAGAGTTGTACCTCTCCAAACCCCACTGCTCTACCAGACCACACAAACAGCCGCTGGGCTGCCATCACTATGCAGCAACACACAGTACTCGTAGCAGCTCCCCAACCTAAAAAACACCCACACCTCGCGACACAGCTGCACACTGCACAACACAGCCATCATGTAGGCACTGCCACAGTCAGACGGCTGTGGCTGACTGGTTGCCTGCCCATCATAGTATGCACACATGGACACACATGGACAGTCAAGCATGCATGTAGAGGGCCAGCACAACTGAGCACTGGGGACCAGTGGCACCTCCATGTTGCAGCACGCCCCACCAGTGCAGGATCCCCTGCAGAACACTGTCAAAGTGGTGACAGTGGCTGCACACACTCTGAATGAAATCCACTCTTAAAACATGCCCATGGCTTTGGTCTCATTACCAAGCAACTCTTTTGTGACTGCTTTCCAAAGACACCCCAGGTGCTGGGTGTGTCACCCGCACTGGCGCTTACTTCTTGCTGAGCCTGCCGAGGGACCCAGCGCTGTCACTCCTGCCACTCAGCGTCCGCTCCTCCTTGCTGCCTGCCTCGCCCTTGCCGCGGCCCAGCCACGCCTTGATGAAGCTGCGGCTGCCGCCTGATGACTCGTCCTCGGCCTCCTGCTGCGCCCTGTTGGCTGCCTTATCGCGCGCAAGTGTGACCGCCTCCTGGACCGACATCTCCACCCCACAGAGCTTGTTGCAGTCATATACAGCAGCAGCGGCCAGCAGCTGCTTGGAGGTGACCTGGTTCATGCGGGTCAGGCGGGCAGTCATGGCCGCCCAGCAGCCGCGGCTGGTGCTCTCGCGGCCTGCGACGAAGGTGCGGCTGAAGAAGCGGACCAGGAAGGACCAGATCATTGCGCCAGCACCAATGGCCACGGTCACCAGCCACTCTTGCCAGTTGAGGGGGGCGATGTGGAACACAATGCCCAGGAAGTTGATGATGATGACCTGCATGCACAGATGGGGAAAGCAAGGGTATGGGTGCGTGAGACATGTGGTACATGGGTGGCGGTGGGTTGAAGCAAGGCTAAGCAGGCGAACCTGCAACACATGCCGTCAGCATGAGGAGCCGACAAACTACTGAAAGTTGAATGATGGCTGCATTGCTGTTCTGCTTTCACAGGAGGCTGTGGCATCAAGCATGCAGGCATCAGTGTACACTGGTGTGACAATACATTCATCGTCGCATGTGAGGCTGCAGAGTCAACAGTAGCCACAGCACCAGCGCTGAAGTAGCCACCGGGGTGGCAGTGCTCACCTGGCAAGTGACGATGGTGGCCAGGATCATGAGGAACATGTGGCTCTTGTGCAGGTCTGTGACAGGAACACAGCAGCGGCAGCAGCAGACACGACCAAGATTAGACACGACCAAGATCAGACACGATTAGACCAAAGTCACACCATGCCTCGACGTACATGGATTCTGATTGCTCGACGCCAACCCCAACCATGAAAGAAGTAAGGGCTGCAGCACCACGTGTGCCAGATCAATTAGACTGCCGGTCACTTGTTCACGGTGTGCTAGCCTGTGGTCCCAACCACACCCCCCCTTGTGGTGACCCGGTCTGCTGCGGCAGCTGCTGGCATGCACCTGACACCCCTTGCAGTCTGACTCACCCTCAAAGATGTTGTACTCGTCGTTGATGCGCCTGCTGTTGATGAGGTTGAAGATCTGTGCAAAGATGAAGGTGTTGAACAGTACGGATGCCACGCGCGTGAAGTCGTCATCGCTGTGGACAGCATACTGGGGCAGGTACTTTGGCAGGCCGTACAGGAACAGGAACATCCAGAACATCTGGTAGAAGCCCTGTGCGATGATGTGCTTGAACATCTTTCCATTGATCAATGCCTCCTGGCGACCTGCAGGCTTGTCATCCTGGGAGGGAGAGGGGGTGAGCGTGGCAGCAGCAGTTGCAGAACATAACTGTCAGCGGTACAGTGAGAACGACTCCCAGATGGCAGCGATGATCATAATAAGAGAGCTACATGGGAAGCTTCCCAAGCAGTAGCTGGCCACTGGCTCTGAGGGCAGAGCACCATGCAGTCATTCTTCTAGTGCAGATGCGTGTGACTACAATTCCAAGCATAGCACAGAAGCAGCTGCTTGCTGACTCACCAGCAGCTTTGCTGAGGGTGTCTCAGTGGCAAGTGCCAAGGCTCCTAGTGTGTCCATAATCAAGTTGACCCACAGCAGCTGCAGGGGCACAGCACACAGATGAGCAGGGCACAAACCTTCGAGTCAGACTAGAGTAACTATTGTGAGACCCTGGCTCCTCAGCCTCTATCTGTCGTTTAGTGGTGCTACAAAGCCTGAATAAGGTCTGCTGCGGCAGGCATGTGAATGTGAGCATGCGCCTTGCTGTGCCAGCAGCTACAACTGTGCGTGTACAGGCTGCATGTACCCACCTGAAGCACGTTGAGTGGCATGCGCCCGCCCACCAGCGCGCCCACAAAGGACACCACCAGTGCCACAAAGTTGACTGTGAGCTGGAACTGCAGGAACTTCCTGATGCTGCTGAACACACTGCGGCCCCACAGCACAGACCTGCAGGCACGCACAGCAGGATATGGTGAGCAACACGCGACTTTGATAAACATTGACTGGTAAACATTGACTGGCCAGGTACAGGGTTGCAGCGCTGGTGTAAGATGGAAAGCACGATCAAAAGCCAAGGTGACAGGGTGATAGAGGTTTACTGTGCTGGTTTTGAAGTTGAAAACAAAGGCAAGGGGGCCGCACATGATCTGCAAGTCCTAACAAGCAGGCAGTGCGTATAGAGGAGCGTGGTTCAGCACGCAGCTGCCAGCAATGCTCACTTGACAATGCTGGAGAAGTTGTCGTCAAGGATGACGATGTCGGCTGCCTCCTTGGCCACCTCAGTGCCCGCAATGCCCATGGCCAGGCCCACATCGGACTCCTTGAGAGCAGGAGCATCATTGGTACCATCACCTGCAGAATCAACGTCACAACATACAGTGGGCCATACTCTGAGACCTCATTCACACTGAAATGAGCCCTCACAACATAATAAGTCGGCATGTCAGGGATGATGTTGCTTCTGCTGCAGCTGTATGGCCAGATGCAGCTCACCTGTCAGGCAAAATGGTGACTGCACTGTCTGCAGCATCCGCAAAACGTTCGTGGCAGGAGGGACAAGCTGTTTGCTATGACCTGGCCTGGCATGCTCACCTGTGACAGCCACAACCTCCCCATGGTGCTTCAGCAGGGACACCAGCGTCAGCTTGTCTTCAGGAGACGAACGGGCCAACACCTGCGCCAGCACAGCAACCAATTACAGTCAGCACAAGCGACAGCGACATCACTGCAGGCCATGCCTCATTTGGGTTCCTGCAACCTGCTGGCAGCGATGAAAACGCAGCCACAGTGTGCTTTGCCACGCAGCAACGGCGTGCTTGCAGCTGTTCGTCACAGGAACTTCAGCAGTGCCCCGCAACGCACCTGCAGCTTAGGCAGCTTGGGCAGCAGCTCGTGGATGGGCATCTTCCTAAACTCTGGGCCCTCAAGGGCAAGGCCGTCCTTGGTCAGGATCCCGCACTCGCGAGCGATGTGACGGGCCGTGTGGATGTTGTCGCCCGTCACCATGCGGACAGTGATGCCCGCCTTCTGGCACTTCTGCACGGCGTCCGGCACCTCGACGCGCACGGGGTCCTTGATGCCGACGATCGCCACCGCGGTCATCTGCTGGTCCAGGTTCGCGCTGTCCTCGAAGAAGTCGGCGGGACGAGCGGGATCGTCGAGCGGCAGCTGGCGAGAAGCGAGGCAGATGCAGCGCAAGCCGCGGGATGCCATGCCGATGACGGTGTCCATCAGCTGTGCACGCCTGTCCTCTGTGAGAGCGACCACTTCGCCTGAGGCATCGATCACGGAGTCACACTTCTGCAGGACCCACTCGGCAGCGCCCTTGTTGAGCAGCAGGTAGTGGTCAGGCTGGCGCAGCAGGATGCTAGCCATCTTCTTGGCTGATGTGAACTGGTACATCTGTAGGTGGGCAGCAAGTGGTGCGGTGCAAGGCACGGCAGCAATGCCAGTCAGCAGCAGCAGAAGCAACATAAAAGGGGGAAAAGGGGGGAAAAAGGGGGAAATGCATAAAGACCCTAGGAGAGGTGCTTGAGCTGTCGATAGGGGTATGGTTGACGCGTGTACACAGGGCACTGCACATCCTAGGAGTCAACCGGCCTGGTGCACGGCTCCACAATGCACATAGTGTGCTGTCCTTGCATCTGCTGCTTAGCAGCTGACACAAACAGCGGCATGACTCACGTGTGCAATGTTGGGCTGGTGCAGGTCCCGCACTGTCTTGTAGTCAGCACCCCACTTGCGGCCCAGCATGAGCAGGGCACACTCTGTCCTGTTGCCCACAAACTCCACAAGGTCTGCTGAGTGCTCAATCAAGAAGGCCTTGCTGTTGAGGGCAAAGTTGAGCTCCAGGCTGTCGCGCACAGACTGCAGGGGCAGGGGTAGGGAGTGGCACAGGCGAAGGAGGCGGGGTCACATCAGAAAATTTGCAATGGTGCTGGGCATATGCATATGGTCCGCATTGTTATCTGACAGCTTACGGCATGTCCATCGAACGATGCAGCAGCAGGGTTGTGACTGTAGGCCCAGGCTGTACATGACTGCCTCAGTGGCTGCCACACGCCTCACAAGCAAGCACATGCTGCTGGAGCCTGCAAGGGCACCTGGTGTGACATGCAGCCCACAGAAGCCATCTTTCCAGTACTGAGTATGGTGACAAGTACAGTACTGAGGTGACAGCCAAGCAGCCAAAGGACCCAGGCTCTGCAGTGCTTACCTGTGGCACCTCCTCAGCTGCGGGTGTCTGGCTGAACATCTTGCCGCTGAACCAGCCCTCAGTGACTGTCATGCGGTTCTCTGTGAGTGTGCCTGTCTTGTCACTGCAGATGGCTGTGGCTCCACCCATGGTCTCACACGCGGCCAGCACACTGTGGACAAGGAAAGGGGGAGGAAGCGAGGGAAAAGCAGGACAGAGCAAATCACTTAAAGAACACTGCTTGGTTGAGGTCACCACACTGAGTCAATGCAAGCTGCAGGTCACACTGGTGGTCCAGAAGCTGCTGGGCTGGTTGACTTGAACAGTGCTGCTTGCCAGGGTTCTGGCCAGGGTTTGCAGATACATAAAGGTGCAGTCAGCAAGCAAATTTGTGTGTGTGTGTGTGTGTGTCAGTGTGTTGCTCACCGCACAAAGTTCTGGTCTGCCATCATCTTCTTCATGGAGTAGGCCAGGGCCATCGTGACTGCCAGGGGCAGGCCCTCAGGGATGGCCACCACAATGATGGCTGGCAGCAGGAGCAGCACAGACAGGGCACATACACACAGCACACCACGTCAGTGTGCATCGCTAGTGCTGATGGGAGCCTCCCGGTGGCACCGCGGGCCGGGCACGTGACAGTGTCAAGCTTTGTGTGTGCTGTGGGCGGGCCACAGAGCAATGGTGGCTTACCACAGGCGATCAGACAATCACCTTGTATGGCATATAATTAGAGAGGCAGGAGCCTGAGGAGGTTGCTGCAACAGGGTCAATCAGAGCACGAGCAGTGCAGACATGTTTGACAGAGGCAATGGCAGTATGCGATGATGGCTGGGCAGGGGGCATCTGGCATGCGTTGCAGCCAGTACACAGAATGCAAAGAGGTCCACAACATCATGATAACCAGCAGATGTGTACTCACTGACTGCATAGAGGAAAAACTGGACAGGCCCATTTTGGTTGACCTTGTTCAGGGGGAAACCACGGTTGATGACACACCACTTGATCTGCAGGGTCACAGCAGCAGAAGCGGCAGCAGCGGCGGCAGCCAGAGCAGCAACGGTTGCGGCAGTGATTCAGGCATGTCCAAACAGCAAAGCAGGGCAACCTCTTGACGTGCACCTTCATCACCAACACCCACACTGCCTCCAAGCAGCGCAGAGCTGCCACAAAGAAATGTTCAACTGCAGCTGCTGCCAACATACACCTGTGCGTGTGCACTCACCAGCAGGGCGATGAAGCAGGTTGCCGCGACTGTGGCTCCAATCTTGCCCACTGTTGCTGCCACGTGGCCCAGCTTCTCCTGCAGGGGCGTCTGCTCGTCTCCACTGGATGTCACCAGGCTGATGGTCTTGCCCCACTCACTGTTGTCACCAACAGCAACAACCAGGATCTTGCCAGAGCCCTCACTGACCTGTGTTGTGAGGGTTGTGATGCGGATGTACAAGCAGGCAGAAAACAGTGTGTGATGACAAGAAGCACAGCACAGCACAGCGCAGCAGCAGGGCCAGTTGAGCCACAGTGCGTGAAATGTCCGTGCGAGCGTGGATGTTCACAGGGGTGTGCTGGTTGCTTGGCTGCTGCTGCTGCATTGCAAGGCTGTTGGGGCGAAGGAGAAAAGCAACTCCCCAACTCTCAACCTCCCAAGCTCCATGAACAGCCACCCCTACACCCTCAGGTCCACCACCTGGAGCTCCCACTGCTGTAAGTGAACCCTGACCCCTGAACTTCAGGCCCCAGCGCCCCCCCCCATGTACCTGTGTTCCTGAGCGGCACCAGGGGTCCTCCTCATTCTTTTTGATGGGGTCACTCTCGCCAGTAAGTGAGGCCTCGTCGATGACTAAACCATGTGACTCAAGGACCAGGCCGTCAGCGATGATCTTGTCACCTGGGGGTGAGGGTGTGATGTGTGTTGTGGAGGGGCAGGGGGCAGGAACAGGGCCAAGCAGCAAGCACAGTGAGTGGTATGTGCGGAATCCGCCTCTCTATGCAGACGCCGCAATCTGGCGTGACAGCTGTCACGCCACCTGACGG
>QAXK01007336.1:0-24004 GCA_004335735.1 Chlorella sp. KRBP
CCCAATGGGCAGCAACACACACTTTTGCGGCTGAAAGGCCTGGTTGCGCCTGCCCCTCTTCGCAGAGCCCCCACCCCGCATCGCACAGGCCCCGTCACCCTCCGGCACACTGAGCCCTCCCCACCATCCCCACCATCCCCATCATCCCCACCGTCCCCGCCCCACGCCACGACCGCGGCCACGACCGCAACCACGACCACGGCCACGGCCACCCACCACCACCCGGAAGAGCGCCACGAGCCCTCCACGTCCATCACCTCACCCGCCAAGAAGCACGCCGCGCGGGACAGCCCGTGGCTGCGCGCCCACGGCGTCCCCGCGGTGGCCCCCCACGCCCCCACGGAGGCGGCCATGCCCCTCCTCACGCCCCCCTCCATCCTCGCCATCGCCAACGCAGACCTCCGCCTCACGCCCGAAGCCGCCGCCGCCGCTGACCTCGATGGGGCCGTCACCCCCCGCGCCGACGCCGACGCCGGCGCGCCCTGGCCTTCGACCTCTTTGTGATGGTGTCGCCCTGCTTCCCCTTCGGCCTGCTCCCCACCTCGGGCACGACGCCGCTCACCACCCCTGCGCCCGACGCGTCCCAGCGGCGCGCGACGGCGCCCGCCCCCCGACGACCTCGACAACGGGGGCGCCAAGCCGCAGCCCAAGCACCGCCGCAGCCGAGCCATCGACGATGAAGCGCTCGCGCCGCCGCCGCCGCCGCCGCGCCGCCAGCGCAATCAGAGCCAGAGCAGCCAGGGGGACAGGGGAGAAGAGGAGAGGAGGATGGCGGCGGCGGTTGCGCTCCTGCCCGACAGCATGGTCCTGGCGCCCCCCCGCCCGACGTCGCCGGCCCCTGCCTCGGCACCGGCGCGCTCGCCCTCACCCCGACCTTCTTCGGCGGCGCGGGCCTTGACACGGCGCGCAGCGTGGTGGCGGCCCCGCTGCCGCAGCCGCCCACGGCGTGCCCTTCGGCCTGGCCCTCGAGGGCTTCCACTTCCTCCGCCTACGCTTCGGCCTGCCCCCGACCCCGCCCGCCCCGCCGCCGCCCTCGCGCCCCCCAACGCACGGCACAGCCTCACGCAGGTCGCACTCGCCACGGCCACCGGCACGATCACCACCGCCTACCAGGTCGCCGCCGCCGCCGACGGCGCGGCGCTGTGCGCGGTGCAGCACACAGTGGGGTTAGCTCGCTCCACGATGGCGGCGTCGACCGCCTCGGCCTCCTGGGGCGTGACCGCCTTGTCGGCGGCGCCGGCGGTGTGACACTCAGGGCATTGTCAGGTGCACGCGCCGGCGCCCATTGTGGAAGTTCTCGAAGACCACGTGGATGTTCTGCTCCAGCAGGCGTCCGCCCAGCTGGGGTCGTCGGCGTTGCTGGCGCTGCACCTGGCCGGCCGGATGATGTTAGCCTCGTCCCTGAAAGCGTGGTGGATGAGGCTGATGGCCATGGGCCGGCGGTGAACGAGCAGCTCCATCAGGGCGTGCCGGACCTTAGCGTGCAGCGCCGCCTCCTCCTCGCGCGCCGAGTCGTCGGGGCGGGCCGCACTGACGGGCCCTCGTCTGCTGGTACAGGAAAGCCCCGCCGAGGTTGGCGACCTGTGTCCGTCGGCGCCCACCATGGACCCGCTCATGTACCACAGCCACTTTTACATGGGCGAGCCGCGGCTGCACTTGTACATCTCGACGACCGATTTGGTCCCGCCAGCAACGTGCACGGTCACGAGGCCGGCGTGGTCGAGCCTCCTCCACCTCGCGGCGGTAGGCCTTGAGATTGGACGCCGTTGCGGCGCGGAGCAGGGCGCGGGAGGGCAGGGACAGCGGCGGGGCGCTGGCGTGGATGGCCATATGGATTGGGTGTGTATAAGCGTGGGGCCGGCAAGGAGCGGGCCCAATTTTTGCTCGTTCAGCGCGTCCTGCCACCTCCCCCTCCTGCCGCTGCCGCTGCCGCCGGCGGTGGGTGGCGTGTAGGCGGGCCGGCGGTCCAGGGCCTGCTGCGGCAAGGGGCGCGGCAAGGGGCGGGGGCCGAGGGCGCGGCCATGGAGGCCATGGAGGGCGCGACGGCGCTCTCGTGGGCGGCGCGCGCGAGGCCCACGATGGCCAGGGGGAGGGCCACAACGTCGCAGGCCCTGCTGACGCCGATGCCCACCCACAACCAGGTGGGCCACCTCGTCTTCGTCCTCCTTGTCCTTCTTCGTCATGGTCTCTGGTTACAGCCGGGCAAAAAAAGCAGGCGCGTTGGTTAGAAGGATGCCCTGACGCTGTCGGACTACGGCAACAAGGACGTGAACGAGCGCATGGAAGCGTGCCTGGCGCTCGGCGACATCGCGTGCGCCGTTTCGCTGGCTGTGGAGCTGGCTACCTTGCCAGGCGAGGGCGCGTGCCTGCTGGCCGCGCTGCTGGGCATGTACGCGTGGTGGTACCATGGCACTGACCCCAGCCTGCTCGCCCATGTGTGGCGTGCGTGGACGCCATGTGGCCCAGCCACGGCGGCGGCGACCACGCCGCCGGCAGGGCGACCGGGCCCGCGCCTCTTGCCCTGCTGCAGCTCGAGCACCCCCAGCGCCGGCGCGCCCTGGTGGCGCTGGTGATGTTGCTGGGGCCGCTGCCCCAGCGCGCCATGGCGGCGGCGCGCTGGCAGCGGCGGCGGCAAGCAGCGCCTCGGCGCCGCGGAGGCGGCAGAGGCGACAGCGCTGCGCGCCGTGGCGGAGGACAGCTTGTTTCGTGGAGGACAGCTTGCGTCTCTTCACCCTGGGCCTACAAGGCAAGCGGCAGCGGGAGGCACGCCTCGGCCTCCTGACGCACGCCGCCCGCGTCGTGTGGACGCTCGGGTGGACGAAGACGTGGCGGCCAGGATATGCGCGCTGCTGGATGGGGAGGATGGGGAGGGCGCGCGCAGCTGCCCCGCATCGTCTTGTACGGCTGCGATGCGCAAGCCCTGGGTGGTGGGAAAAATGGAATCTCTGGCATGGCGGATCAGCAATTTCTGCTCATGCAACGCGCGTCCGAGCAAATGGCGCTTGTGGTGGAAACATCCGAAGTCTGGACGGCGCAGGACACCTTCGGACCGAGAGTCAGTGCGACTGCCCAGGCCTACTTCGAGTTCGACTGCGTACTGAGCGTGTGCAGCCTGAACATCAAGGACAATGGCGGCGTTATCTGGACCACTGCAAGCACCAGGGGAGTGTCGTTCGAGGAGCTCATGGATGCGGCGCGCAGGCGCTGGGGCTCAAGCGACGTGGACGAAGAGGCGCTGCGACGCAAGTTCAACGATTTCGGTGCGTTATTCTCGCTTTTTTGTGGGTCCTGATCTGATCACGTTCGCCCATCGCTCCCAATTTGCAGCCAAGGCGACCATGAGTGCAGGGAACCAGGCACCAGGAGCAGGTGCGCGATGAAATCATCGCATGAAGTGCGTGCGTCCTGCCTGAGTTTGCCCCCTGCGAGGGTCGAGGGCAACTGCGTCAAGTGCCTGCGCAGGCGGGCGCGTGGGCATGGGCACGGGTGCGGGTGCGGGCGCGGGCGCCGGCGCGGGCAAGGCCACGGACAGCGGTGGCGGCAAGCGTGCACGAAGCGAATCTGGTGGGTGCTGGCAGAGTGGATGGATCGCATGTGCGACGCACGGACGCATGCGCGACGCATGGACGCATGCGCCGCTCACGGACGCATGTGCGACGCAGACGTCAGACAGCGTGTGTTTCGCAAGCGCCTTGCGGCTGGGAGGGAGGTGGGGGCCCCTGGCTTCGAGGCGCCCGCGGTCGCGGCGGGCAAGGCCCTTGTGGACATGACCGTGATAGACGCGGACGTGGAAACCCTCCCGCCCCCGCCCCCGGCCGCGGTCGCCCCCCGGGCCCCGGCGGCAGAGGACTCTCCCGGTGAGAGCAGTCACGGCTGCGGCCGGTCGCGCGCGCGACGCACAGCGAAAGCGAAGCGAATGCACGTCGCGCCATGCCTTGTCGCGCAGGTGCGCGCCACCAGCGCGATGACACGATGGACGAGAAGCTGAAGAAGGTGCGAAGCGCACGGGACGCGGCTACTGCGCGACGCGACGTGGCTAGCGAGGCTCTGTCCAAGGTTGACCGCCAGATAGACGCCTTGGCCCGGCGCCGCGAGGTGTTGCTTGACGACGCACAACGGGCCACCGCGGACATCGCCAAGTTCGTTGAGGAGGGGAGGCGCATGATCGAGTTGGAGGTTAAGAGGCTGACCGAAATCATTCAATGATGCGTGGTGATTGATGGTCTGCAGCCTGTTTGGCCTCAGCACTGCCGTGCGGTGGAATCGGCGCGTCACTCGTTGTTTTGTGGCGGCGCTGCGGATGCAGTGGTGGTCTGCTGCGCACACGGGAGGAGCGCTGCGCGTCGTCCTTGCGGCTCAGACCCAGCTCCTCCGCCTCCTCGTCCTCGTTGCCCTCCGCGCCGCTGCTGCCGCGACGCAACGCGCGCGCCTTGTAGCGCACCAGCACATGCGCCGCCGCCTCGATGCCGCCGGCGTCGTTCTCCAGCTCGTACACCTGGCCCATCACCACGTACAGCAGGAGCAGGCGCCGCAGATCCTGTGCTCGTGGCTGCGGCCGCGCGTCGCCGGCGACCTCCTGCCGGCGCATGAGCCAGGCGTACAGCGCCAGCGTGGACATCCACTCCAGCGCCGCGTGCACGCTGGCGTCGGGGATCCAGTCGGAGCGCGTGATCCGCGCGGCCTTGAACGTGTAGCCGCTGCCGGTGGCCGCGTAGACCGTGCTACCAGCCAGCGCCTCACTGCCAGCTCACTCGCGCCCTCATGCCCGCTGGATGTGCTGCCGCCGCCGCCTCCGGCCGCTGGGGAGTTGCCAGGGCCGCCGCCGGCATCCGCGGCGCACGACCACCTGGAACGCGGCTGGCGCGTGCTGTGCGAGTGCCAGGGCGTGGTGGGCGGGGCGTCGGCGCTAGTGGCGGTGGGGGGCGCCAGCGGCCCGCTTCGCCCCGCGGCCCGCCTCCGCCTCGCCCGCCCCCAGCCGCCGGCAGCGGCACCAGCCCCGGCGCTCCGCCTCGCGCGCGCCCACGCCCACGCCCGCCACGTCAGAGGACAAGACGCAGATGGAACCGGGGGAGCGCAAGTCCTCGGCGACGGCTCCTGCCCTGGCACCGGCGCGGTCACCGCCGGCCGCCGGCATCGACGTGCCGGCCTTCCTGTTGTCCATCGCTCCGGTGCCGCAGACCGAGCCCCTGGACGTGTATCAGGTCCATGTGGACTTCAGCTACCCCTCCGAGTTCAGGCGCAAGCCGTGGCTGGCGGCGGCGAGGGACGTGGTGTGGGCGTGGCGGCAGAAGGAGGTGGAGCACTGGAGGCTGGAGCACGAGCCCTTCATCATCGTGTCCTCCTCCCACGCCATGCTGCTGCTGGAGGAGCGCATGGGCACGCTCATGCTGCTGCGGGGCGCCCGCGCCGACGCGCCAACGCCCGTCGTGCGCGTGTGCGACCCCTGCGCGCTGAGGCTGCCCTCGCCCACGCTCGACGAGGACGACGTCGGGAACTGCCGCCTTTGCACGAAGCGGCACGCCGGGCTCCTGTGCTACGGGGCATCATACCCGTGGCTCAGCCAACCGTACGGCCCAGCAGCCCATCACGCGTACTGGAGCGCGTTCGAGCGCATGGACAAGCGCTTCGGCGGCACCTGCTTCTTCGTGCTTCTTCGTGCTTTGTCTCTCAGCGCCGCTGACTGATCGCTGCCGCATGCCGCATTGACCGACGCTGCGATCGACCGACGCCGCCGAGCACACGGTCCCCCTGCGCGACGTGCGAGGTCGCGGACCAAGTTTCAGAGCGGGTGTTGCTTTGTGCTTGCAAGCTCTGAACGCAACGCACTGTCACACGTGCTCGTACCCTGTCACACGCGCATGGAAGCATGGAAGCCGTGCTCATCGCGTAGCCACCAGCGCCAGCAGCGTCACCAACCCATTCCCACCACTCCTCATCGGTGGTACGTGATTGGCACGCGCGGCTTTTGCTGCTTGACACACGCCCACTCATGCAGCAGCAGCATGATGTGCTTGTTCACCCACTCCTTCGACGCGCGGGCCGACAGCCCCCTCCGCGCCTGCACCACCAGCGCCAGCGCCTCCACGAACCCTCGCTTGCCACGTGGTGGGCAAGGAAACAAAACAGGCGCCCCACCATCCCACGCGGCGCTCACTCGCAGCCAACCCGCGCCAACCCGGTCCACCACCTCCAGGCTGTCCAGCATCTGCACCTCCCCCACCAGCACGCGGCGCGCGTACACATCTGCCGTCACCCACTCCACCGCCACACCTTCCGGCACCTCCGGGAGCCGTGGTGCCTCATGCGCTACCGTGTACACCTCGACTCGCATGCTCTTGACGTCCGCGCGCAGCTCTGCCAGGATCGGCGCCTGGCCATGCAGCAGCTCTGGCACTTCTGCATGCACGCGTTTGCATTGCTCTCTGGTTTCCTCATGACATGTGCACACCAAGGCGCACCGCACCGCACCGCACCCCACCGCACGCCCTCTCCGCCCTCCGCTCTCCGCTTTCCACTGGCGTCTTGCTGCCGAATTGGACTCACTGTGGACTTTTCCGCGAATGCGCAGCTCCACCGCCAGGTCCTTGGCTGCTCCACCTGCCGTGATCTTCTTCAACACCGCAAGTGGAGCGGCTGCTTGCTGCGAAGGCGACAGCTGCTTCAGCTCCACGCGCAGTCGCGAAGCCACGCCTCCCGCTGCTCTGGCACATCGCACGCTCACGCCAAAAAGCGTCTGCGGAGACTCGACCGCTGCTGCGATCTGCAGAAATACATCGTCTGGTATGCTGTCCATGCCTTCTCTGGGCTAATCAGCGCGTCTGCTCTCTGCGCTCGTTCGCCTTTTTGGTCGACCCAACTCACATGCAAGAAGCATGCAAGACTCGCGGCAGAGAGAGCAGGCGTGCGTGGCTGGCGTGGCTGGCCGGCGTGCTGGACGCCAAGGCGGCGCGAGCCGTGGCATGCGTCGCCAGCCGCTTCCCCAGCCGCGCCGGCGGAGCTGAGCCCGGCCCAGCGGACGCCGTCCTGCTGTACCACAAGAGCGTGCTCGACTTCCTGGGGAGCAAGGCAGATGCCGGACAGGAGATGTGGGTGGACAGGGACATCCCGCCATGCGCTGGCGGGCCAGGCGTGCGCAGAGCACATGCTGATGCAGTCGAGCGATGCCAGCGGCGGCGTCGACGAGGTGCAGCGCGCCAAGCTGGCGTACGCGGCCAGGCAGCTGGCGTACGCTGCCATGCACGTGGGCCACGCGCTGGCAGGGTGGGCGTGCGTGCTGGTGCCCAAGCTGGCGTACGCGGCCAGGCACGCGATCGTTCACATGTGCAAGGCGGGTGGTCAGTCAGGCAACCTGGTGATGGGGCCGTTGCTGGACCAGGTGCTCCTGCACTTCGACTTCTGGGCGGTGGCCTACCAATCAGGTGAGGCCACCGAAGATCGCGTCCACCTGAACGTGCGTTTTTCACGGTGATTGATCCCCCGTCGCCACCCTTTTTGCCTTCACCACCGCCCCGTCGTCGCCGCCGCCGTCGCCGTCGCCGCCATCACCACCCTTCTCACCCCCCCGTGGCCGCCGTCACCATCATCACTTTTTTGTCCCTTACGCATTCACCGTCACCGTCACCGTCACCGTCACCGTCACGTCGCTTGTGCTGATTGCGGATGTGGATCGTTTGCGGACTCCTCATGGAGCGCTTTTGGAGTTGCTTTTGATGCGTTGCATGACTGGAACCAGTGTTTGTGTTGTGTTCAGGAAACACGTCTATCTAGCGCTAGCAGCACCAGCAGGTGGCCTTGACGCGTGCCCGCCACCCTAACCCTAGACGCAACCCTAGGCCCACCTGTGCTGATGCGTAGCTGCAGCAGCGCATTATGCGCTAGCAGCACCAGCAGGTGGCCTTGACGCGTGCACATCACCCTAAACCTAGCCGCAACCCTAGGCCCACCTGTGCTGATGCGTAGCTGCAGCAGCGCATCATGTGCTAGCAGCACCAGCAGATGGCCGTGACGCGTGCACGCCACCCTAACCTTAGCACAAGTGGGTCGGTGTCGCGCATGCACGCGCACCTTGGGGCACTGACTCAACACTCGATGTCCTTCAACCAGGCACTGCCTGTGTTTTGATGCCTCCGCTCGGAGCTCAAGGTGCAGTGGGTCAGGCAGCCTCGCCAAGGACCTTGACCTTATCTGACTCTGACTGCCTGTACCTGACTTGAACGATTTTTGGGGTCACGGCTCAGCGTGCCTTGCTATGCAACAGGGCCATGTACGTACACGCACACCCTGCCTGCTGAGAGCCTCCTGCAGATGGAACCCGCCACTTTTTGCAGCAGCGTCAGCAGCAGCAGCGCGCAGCCAGCACTGCCTCAACACTCACAAGCAAACACGCGCATGAATCAGTCTGTCACATAAGCACGCAGCAACCACAAGCGAATGTCAGCAGTGTCGCCTCAGTAGTCCTCCTGATGGGGCTCGCACACAAACTACCAGCACTTCGTGCCCACCCCCTGCCCAGGTAGCAAAGGCGCTCCTACCCTCCTGGTCCTACACGTCATCTAGTCGCCATCCAAGGTGATGACCTCGGCCTCCTGCTGCTGCTGCGCCTCCTGCTGCTTGCCGTTGCCCGCCGCAGCATCACCACCACCACCACCACCCGCCGCCACCTTAGCGCCCTCCCCTGCCCCCGCCGCCCCCGCCCCCGCGGCCTGCTGAGCGTCACCCAGCACCACCACCTCGGGCTGCTGCTGCCCCTGCCCCGCCGCCGCTGCCCCCGTAGGCATCTGCACCGCCAGCGCCCTCCCTCCCTCCTGCACCACCACCACGGCCCCGTTGCTTCCCGCCGCTGCCGCCGCCGCCGCCGGCTGCTGCTGCTGCTGCGCCGCACGCAGCAACGTGATGAACTGGGCGATGGACGCCTGCTGCAGCGGCGCGCCTCCCTTGCCAGGTGCTGCTGACGTGACTATCTGCACGCCGGGTGCACCGCCTGGCGCGCGCGCCTGCTGCATGGGCATGACGGGCTTGAGCACGTGTGGGCCTCCCGCTGGCCCGGGTGCGTTGACGATCTGCATGGTGCCACCTGGGCCCGTCACCACCACGGGGTGCGTCATGAGCACCACGGGCGCGCCACCTCTGCAAGCAGCAACAAAAGCGGCAGCAACAGCAGTACGTCATCGTATGTCAGCCACGCAGACAGGGTGAGCAGCGTCTTGTGTCTGCCCATTGCTGCCTTCAACACGCTGCCAGAGCGTGCGACTCGCTTCCTACTCTGCAAGCATTCCCCCACCCCTAAACCCTAACCACGTGCCAAGCCCCAGCACGCACATGTTGCCGCCCGCTGCCGCCCTCGCGTTCCTCTGAGCCGCCGCCAGCTGCGCCTGCGCCGCCGCCAGCTGCTGCTGCCCCAGCACGTTGGCGTGGTGCTGGTGCGGGTGCTGCGCGCCACTCTGCCCGCCACCGCCCAGCACCATGTGCGCGCGTGGTGCCCCAGGTGCCGCCCTGCCCGACGCCCCAGGGGGCCCCCCGCCCCCGTAGGATGATGAGCCCCCAGGGAGGCAGTACGGGGACACGGTGAAGGGAGGGGCCGGTGGAGGGCCTGCGGACCACACGTGAGCGACCAGGGATCTACATGTGTGTGACGAGGTTTACATCTGGTAGAGCCAGTCACGGCAAACAGATGGTATGCGTGTGTTGGCGCCTCATGGGCTGCGCAAGTAAACTGTGCCGCAGTGTGAGTCAAAGCCAGCGAGCAGGCACACGCAGTGCTATGGTTAACTTAGGGCAAGCACAGGTCGCTGAAGCACAGCTGCACAAAAGCTCAAGCGCAAGAGTCGTGAGTAGCAGCATTGCTGACCCCACCTGCGTTGTCCTTGTCCAGTGTGGTGCGCATGACGTAGTAGAGGCGGACGGCCATGCAGTCAATCAGCTGCGCCCACTGCCTCTGCGGGCGCGCACACGCGTACACATCCACGTGAGCACAGTGTCAATGATCGCGGCACACAGGCTGCTAGTGGAAGGGCCCGACGCAGGCGGACCTGGGTTGCCGTATCATGCACACGCGCGTGCACGGCAGAACGAGTGTACTGGCGGTTCGTTGTGATGGCTGCAGGACCTGACGAGTGTGCCATGGACGTTAAGCAGTGATAACGGCTGGCCTGCAACGTCCCTGCACCAACCCTAGCCCACACCACCCCTAGGCCACACTGACCTGCCCCAGGACCTGCACGCGCCTCCACCAGCCCACACCAACCCTAGCCCACACCACCCTAACCCCGCGCCAACCCTAGCACCCTAGCACTGACCTGGCCCATGACCTGCACGCGCCGCCCTCCCGCCTCCACCAGCCAGCCCAGGTTGGCTGGGCGGGGCGGCACCGCTGTGCGCTGCTGCACGCGCGCCAGGATGACTTGAGGGTCGGTGGCCTGCAGGTCGGCGTGCAGCCGCGACACGGCCGCCTGGAACGACTCGAGGAACCCGGGCAGCGTCTGCGGGCGGCGGCACGGCGGGCGCGCACAGGGTTAGGGTTAAGCGGGTTACGCAGGCAGCAGCAGAGCACAGGGGAACAGCCAGGCTGTGTGGTGAGGGACGTGTGGACAACCTAGCCCCCTCCGTCACTCACCCTGAGCCTGTCTGCCTGCAGCCAGGTGAACATATCCGGCTGGTATCCCTTGAGCTTGATGAGCACGTGGGCGCAGGGAAGCAGCGCGGCCAGGCCCTGGGCCGAGACGGCCAGCTGCAACGAGGTGAGCGCCGGCGTGCCACTGGGGCCAACCACGGGCCTGCGTGGGTTAGGGGAGGTGAGGGTGGGGCGGGGGAGGAGAGCAGGGAAAGGGTGCGAGGGGGAAGGACATCATAGCGTGCGCCCATCAGCCGGTGCGCCACAGGCCTGATAGAGAGCCAAAGCGTGTGGTGCTCTGCTCCCTCCTCCTTTTCCTCCTCTGACAAACGTGCGCATCCCGCACTCATGCCCTACACCTGCCTGCTGCTGCTGCTTCAACCCAAACCCTAGCCCCAACCCCACCCCTACCTGCTGGTGAGGTACAGGTCCACCACCGCCTCGACCTGCGCCACCGCCGGGTGCTGCAGCTGTTGTTGCTGCTGCTGCTGGTGCCTTGCCAGTAGCTCGTCCAGCTCCTGAGGCGAGGGCGGAGGCGCGTCCATGGGCGCCCGCTGCCACGTGTGGTGGTTGATGCGGTGCCGCGTGAGAGCCACCACGTAGAGCAGCTCACCGGACTGGTCGCTGCGCACCATCTCCACTGCGGGCGGCGTGATGGGGAGGGGAGGTGGCACAGGGCAACAGTGAGGAGCTGACTAACACGAGGGTAAGCGTGTGCCTCCTCACTCAGCCATGCTGCCAACACTGCAGGCGCGTGTGGCTTGGAGGCTGAGAGGCACCTGACAGCGCATGTGAACGACGCGCAAAGCAATGCCTGCCGCAAGGCAGCCACGCCGTTGCCAAGTGTCAAGTGACGTGCTGCCCCTCACCTGCGCCCGCCTCCACCCGGTAGCCAGGGTCCTGCCTCACGCGGTTGTGGAACCCCAGGTCGGCGTCTGACAGCACGTGGCCCACGCACTCCTTGTGTGGCCGTGCGCCCCACTTGACCGCGCCGCGAAGCAGCGCCTCGTCGCACGCACGGTTCCACCTGAGACCAACGGCAACACCACCACCAACAACAACAATGACACACGTTGGTGGGAGGCAGATGCTTGCGTGAGGCTGACTCAACCTCATGCGGGTAACGTGCATGAGCTGGGCCTGGCGAGGCTCTGGAGTGTCTGCAGCATAACGCCACCTGCTAAGATCGCCGTGCTAGGATGACGGTGATGCCACTCACACCTGCACAGCTGCCCCTGTCCCTTCCCTGCCCATACCACCCACCCACCCACACCAGAAGCACCACAGCACCTGCAGCCCGACTCACTCACCACTGCGGCACCACTGTTGCGAACTTGAGTGGCTTGCTGGCCAGGTGCACGCCCACCAGGTGCGCCGTGGGCTGCAGGTCGCCGCTCACCGCGCTCATCAGCGCCACCCAAGGGTGCAAGATGTCGCCCACGGGCTTGCCCTGCGCCTGGGCCTGGGCGCATGCGGCGGCGTAGGCCTGGTCCTCGGCGTCCTCGGCCTGCTGCAGGGCGGCGTACAGCTTGCGCATGTCCTGCGCGTGGTTTAGTTAGGGTTTGGGTGCACACAGCGGGTTAGGGCTTTGCGCGTTGGTGCGGGAGCGAGGCGGTGGTTGCGCTCCAGGAGAGTCCGTTTGCTGGCCTGCAGCTTGCTTACTCACCAGCACACGGTGCGTGTGGCGTGGGGTGCAGTCACAAGCGAGGTTGCTAACCATCCCAGCGTTGACGCAAGGGGCCACGCCCGCACGAGTGCACCCGCACCACCAGCGGCAAGCAAGCGAGGGAACCACAACAACCAGCGTGCTCACCTGGACCACCCCGGCATTGGCGTGGGCGTTGGTGGCCCACCGCTTGACGGTGTCGGGGTGCGTCATGGCCGCACGCAGGTTCTCTGGCAACTGCATGTGCATGGCGCGTTTAGGGTTGAGAATGGCCAAGGTTAGGGCTCGGACTGCCTCCACAAAAGACTACAACAGTGTGCCCTCCTCGCCCAACTCCTCGCAAGCCAAGAGCATTCCATCTGCCTTGCACCACCCCTATAGCCCACTACCACAGCGCGTAAACAACCCGCACCTGCAGCGCCTGCACGCGTGCCGCCAGCACCGGCGCAAACTCCGCATTCCTGTCCACCTGTCTCCCGCGCTTTGCCGGCGGCGGGCCCCCCGCCCCTGCCCCCGCCGCCGCCTCCTTGGCTGCGCGTTGGTCGGCCAGTGCAATGGCCTGCTGCAGGATGCGTGGCGCCTCCAGCATGATGTCCACCATGAGGCGACCCACACCCTCCACCTCGGGGACGGTGCGGTTGTTCTTGAGCTGGGGCGACTGCGGAGGGCACACAAGCGGGGCACACACGGGGGCAACCATCGTCATCAGTACTGTTGTCGTGGGCGCGAGCGTGGTGGAGCTGCCCAATCTACGTGCCTGCTCCTGCCAAAGCACAACTCATGGCGGATGGAAGCAACAGCGGCAACGAAAGCGAGCTCTCACCATGCTGTGCACGTACTGCCACCTGTCGGGCCCAAACCGCAGCACCATGTCCTCCAGCTCCCTCAGCTCACGCACGCCCCACTTCTTGCCGCCCTGCACCGCCGCACCCAGGCCAGCGGGCAGGCCGCCGACGCGACCACGGGCACCCGACACGACCATGGCGCCTCCGCCGCTGCTGCCTCCGCTGTCGGCCCCAGAGCGACGCTGCTTGCCTGCGCACCACATCACAGCACCACGCTCGCTACCACTAGGCTACCACTAGCCGCAAGCAGCATAGGCGTGATTTGCTGGCTGCCAGCCCGCCCCGACCACCGCAGCAACAGGCCCCTGACGACGCCCACCTTTCTTGCCCTTGGCCTCCGCCACCCCCGCGGCACCCTCCTCCTCCATCTCCCCGCCCTCCTCCTCGTCGTCGCTCGAGTTTCGGCTGCCCTCGCTGCCCGACCAATCCGAGTCGTCGCCGCGCTGCTCGCCCTCGTCTGGCTCCCCGTCACCCAATCGGTAGTTGATCTCCTTGCGCGAGCGGCGAGGGCCGTCCACCACCGGACCGCGGAGCTTCTTGAGCTTCTCCGCCTTGTGCGCCTCGACGGCCTCGGGAAGCAGCTCCGCCCAGAACTCGCGCGTGCCCACCGGGGCCAGCAGGCTGCTCGCGCCTGCAAAGGCCGGACACCAGCAGCAGCACCAAGCTAGGGCTAGGTGAGAGTTGGCACAGCCAGCTGGCAAGAATCTGCACAGGCTGTGTTGAGCTCGGTGCTGCAGTCTTGGCCCTAGACAGTGTAGAGCTGGGGGCACAAGGTGCAGCCCTCCACACCCACTCCATCCCACCCCACAACAACGCGCACCGTTCTCAGCCGGAGCCGCACCCCCCGCCCCGCCCGCACCCCCGCCGCCGTTCTGCTGATTGCCCGGCGCCCCGTCAACCTGCATGCGTCAGGGTTAGGGTTCGACATTGTCAGTCAACTGCTTGTGCCACAACCGGCCTGTCCACGTTCGCAACACGCTGGCACGACCAGTGCAAGCCCTTCCTTCCCCGCACACACCTGCATGGGCCCCGCGCCCTCGTGTTGCTGCAGCGCCCCCGCCGCCGCGTCCCCTTCCGCCCCAGGGGCCGCGCCCTTGAGTGGCGTCACCTGCTTGCTCTCCTCACGCGTGGCCAGCGCCATGAAGGCGGCATCGTCCACCTGGCACACCAAGTGCAGTGAGGCAACGCGTCAAGTGTAGTGCGTCACAACCAGACGTCAATGTGCACCAGCTGAACGCCAACAGCACGGTGAAGCACCACTGGAGCAGTCGTTGCCACACCTCGCCCACGCACCTGTGAGAACTTTGCCGTGCTGAAGGTGTTGCCCGCCCTGCCGCCCAGCTGCCGCTTCTCCGTGCGGCCCTGCAGAATCTGCTCAATGTCCTCGCCCTGGAACTCTGACGCCTTGTCAGCAACCTGCACACTCGGCAACAGTGTAATGGTGACGAGGCTTGTCTTTCAGGTCGCCAAACCGACCCAGCCTCACACCGCACCCCAAACGTAACAATGCTGCCACCAGACCATCCATCTCTGTGAGAACGCAGCGCGATCAAGGCACACACCGCGCAAGCCCCAGCCCCAGCGTCCCACCTGCTCTGCCGCCCCCTCGGCCAGCAGGCCGTGTGCCCCGTGCGCCAGCAAGGTGGCCAGGCGTTGCGCCTCTGCCTCAGGGTCCAGCCCCTCAGCGTTGGGGTCGCCCAAGGCGGGACCACCCAGGATGGCCTCATCAAGACCTGAGGACATGTAGGCAGTGGTTGGAATAGGGGGCCCACCATCAGCTCACATTAGGGTTAGCATGTGGGAAGCACAGCACAGAGTATTGAGGTGGTGAAAGTGGCGCCAAGCTGTTGGTCAGCCTGCGCGACAAAGAGACGGCATGATGATGATGATGCGCTGCTCACCGTACTTGCGCGAGGCCACGCTGAAGAGGTGCTGCTCGTACGTCTCCTTGGTCACCAGGCGGTAGACCGTCACCTCCTTGTCCTGCCCGATGCGGTGGCACCGCGCCATGGCCTGCAGGTCGTTCTGGGGGTTCCAGTCACTGCGGGGCAGCGGCACGCACAACGCAACCACACAGTTACGCATCATGTGGTGTGGCGGTACCAAGACACCTGTCCACAATGCCAAGCGCATCATCTCCGACCAAGCCACAGCGTGCCCAAGACCGTGCTAGCCCACAATACAGCAGTGCCCCGACGTAGTGCAGTGCCCCAAGTGGTAGGCCCCTACCCAGCGCATGCCACAGTGGGCCCACACCCTCACCCACCAACGCACCCCCTCCCCACCCCTCCCCACACAGCCTCACCTGTCATAGATGATTGCCGTGTCGGCGGCCGTGAGCGTGATGCCCTGCCCGCCCGCGCGCGTGGACAGCAGGAACACGAAGCTGGACTCGGCAGTGCCTGCGGGACGCAGGGAGCACGCAGCACCAACACCACATACTCACTGCCAGCGCTCACTCAACTGAACCACAAGTGCTGCATCGCTACGTGCAAGCAAGCACCGTTTGAGAAGCGGCCAATGGCTGCCTGCCACCTGTCCCCCCACCCAAACTCCACCCCACACCAAGCAACAAGCGCAGCAGCAGCGCACCGTTTGAGAAGCGGTCAATGGCTGCCTGCCTGTCCCTGCTCTTGACGTTGCCATCAATGCGCTCAAAGGGCCAGGCCGCCAGCTCCAGGTAGTCCTCCAGCACGTCCAGCATGCGCGTGAACTGGCTGAAGATGAGCACCCTGCAGTGCATGATGCCAGGGCACATGCAGGTGCAACATCAGTGCCACCAGTGCCAGCCAACAGTGACGTAACACCATCTCCTGCCCTTGACTCAACCCACCGTGCATGTGAGCAGCAAGGTCAACGCGGCACGTGCGCGTGCACACACGATCATCACCCCCCCACACAGCACGCGGCTCAGGCCGCCACAGCCACACTTACTTGCGCCCCTCCTTCCTGAGCTTGGGCAGCAGCTTGTGCAGCAGCACCATCTTGCCGCACGACTTGACCAGCCGCTCCTGCTCACTCAGCAGCGCCACCTGCGGGTGACGCACGGGTTGCCACGCACGCTTGCAGTTGCACGGTTTCCACAGACTGGGGCAGCTGCTGAGGACTCCTGGTTTCGCTGGCACCTGTCTATTGCAAGCCGCTCGAACCTGCCACCTGTCTGCTAACGCACCAACCCTATCCCTGCCAACCGCACCTGCCCTCCCGAGCTCTTTGCCAGCTTGGCGTTGCGCAGCTCAAACTCCTGCTCCAGCCCGTCGCAGAGGAAGGGGTGGCAGCACAGCTTGCGCAGCTCCATGGCCAGGTTGCGCAGGCCGCCCAGGTTGCTGCGCGAGCCCCCGTCCAGGAGCGTGCCCACCTCCTTGCTGTAGATGGCCCTGCACGGCACGGCGCGAGTGAGGGTGTGGGTGTTGGGGCAGAGCGTAGGTCGCAAACGAGCGCAAGACAGTGCACGATTCGCCACAGAGCGTGGACTGTGTGCGTGCATGGATTGACGTGCCCCAGGTGCACTGATCGCTGCCTGCACCCTGCTATCATGCGTATGCTTACTTGTAGTACTGATGCTGCATGGCCGTGAGCTCGACCCACACCACTACCTCCTCCTTTTCCGGCAACGTCTCGACGTCCTCCTTCATGCGCCGCAGCAGCACCGGCTGGAGCACGTCCTGCCATGTGCAACAACAGACAAGTGGCAAGTGCAGCGACGGCATGGACACCACGTTTGGCACACAGCGATGTCAAATGTAGAACTACCACACGGCGACGTCAAACCGACACACTGCGGTGTTGACCTCCTGCTGCCCTGCGTGGGCCCCCTGCTGCTCCCCTGCCCTCCCCTCCCCACCCCTTGGCTGCAGTGAGTGTGCCAAGCTCACCCGCAGTGCCTGCACTTGCTCCACCGTGGGCGCCGTGTCCTTCTGGCCCCCGTAGTCATCCATAAACTTGTCCAGGCTAGGGAACTGTGCGCGCAACGCACACACAAACAGATGCGATCATCTACACACACCACACGCTAGCACGCAACGCACACCACACACACCAGCACGTAACAAGAGCAGCCGTAGGGCACCATCTGCAGGCACTCCTGGCACGCGTCTGTCGTGCGACGAGTCCGTTGTGCCGGCTGCACCGCCACCAGCGCCACCGTCCACACCCACCTTGCTCTGGTCCAGGATGTTGAGGATGCTCCACAGCTCACCCAGGTTGTTCTGCACCGGCGTGCCTGCGGTGGTGAGAGAGTGAGAGGGAGGGCACACATGCGCACACCACACAGTGACGCGGGGATTAACTCACACCTGTTTGGATGCCCGAGTTCCCCCACAGCCCGCTAAAGGCAACGTTCACTGCGCCCAGTATGCCAGCTGCGTTGCACCCCTCACGCGATGCACCTGCACACAAGCTGCCCAACCCCACCCAGTCCCCTGCCGCCCCCTCTCACCCGTGAGCAGCAGGCGCCATGCCGAGTCCAGCTGCAGCGCTGCCGCGCGCGTAGACGAGGTGGCGCCCTTGAGCTTGTGAGCCTCGTCAAACACCACCACCGCCCAGCTGATCCTGCACATGGAACAAACACGCGCAGCAATGCACGCACGGTGGAGGCCTCGTGCCACCATCGCCAAGCCTGCAAACGCGTGCAGTCCCTCCTCCCAGCCACGATGCATCCCTCCATACCCGCTGTGCTCTGCTCATGCATGCACACGCCCCCACGCCCCCCACGCCCCAACGCCCCCCCACGCAGCGCTCACTTGTTGAACATGCCCTGCTCCCTCAGCAGGTTCTCATAGCTGGTCAGCAGGCAGTTGAACTTGAGCGGCTGCCGCAAGAAGGCGTACGAGGCGCCGCGCCCCTGCCCCTCGCGCTGGTTGTTCGAGTAGGTGAACTCGTACTGCTTGATGACGGCCTTGTCCTCGGCGGTGCCCGCATACACCACCACGTTCTGGGGGCAAACAGGACAGACACGCAGGCAGCACGCGTTATGCCGTCGAGCGTGTGGGGTTGAATTCGCAGCTCCCACACGCGTACACCATCGCGCTCTGTGCACATAAAGGCACATGTTTTGTGTTTTGTTGTGTGTAGCGTCCACTGCCGCCCAAGGTGCGGGCACGCGTGTGCAGAGAGGCCTCAACAGGAGAGTTGAGCATGCCAGGAATCCGTCCATAGGGTTCAGCGCTGGCTGTTAACTGCTCTTCCCATCAGAGACATGTCCACCTGGCCCACCCACAACCGCACCACCGGCTCCACGCACCATGTCGGTCCAGGCCTGCACCTCCCTCTGCCAGTGGCCCAGCGTGGTGAGCGGCGCCACCAGCAGGAAGGGGCCGTGCACGCCGCCCACCTTGCGCAGGCACTCGAGCACGCTGATGCTCTGGGCAGTCTTACCAAGCCCCATCTGCAGCCAGGGAGCCTCGGCTCGGCACAGGTCAGTGGCAGATGACGGAGGAATGCACGCCGCACTCTCGTCTCCCTTTGCATCACCCTGCTCGTGGAGCAGGAGAGCAGTGCCAGGTGATGGCTGACTCCCCTCTTGCTCACCTCGTCACCGAGGATGCAGCTGCGCTTGGACACGTAGTTGCTGATCATCCACCGCACCGCCGTCTGCGTGCACACGCGTAGCACACACGCCACCAGCACACACGCATCAGTACCACCACCACGCGCGCATACACCGGCTTGCGTGTGTGGGGCTGGCACACAGAAAGGGCCAAGCCGTAATGCCAACGCACCGCCCTTAAGGCCTGGTGCCAACGGACAGCCGCACGCCCTGCACGGCCAAGCAAGCAAAGCCCCCCCCAACCAGAGCTCCTCGCACCTGCTGGTAGTCCCTCAGCTGACGGCCGTTCCTGAACACAGGCAGCTCGAAGCTGTCATACTGCCTCAAGTCCTGGAGGTGTGGGCGCGAGGTGGCCGGGGGCGTGTCGTACTTGCGAAACGCCTCAATCAGCTCCTGCACGCACAATGCGCGCGTGCACACACACATGCACCTTTTGGTGGCCTGTTGCCTCAGTGCGAGTGCCTTGCTGGCCTCTTCAGAACGCATGCATGGGGCAACACGTCCCCTATGCCAGCTGGCTGGTTCAGGCGCTCAACAGCACGTCCCTCCCCTGTTCCTCCCCTCCCATGCACCATGCCTCTCCCCTCCCTCCTGCCACCTCCCCACACAGCCCCCGCCTGCTTGCATGCATGCGCACACAGCCGCTCACCTGCTCGTCCTGCAGCTCCACGTCCAGCTCCCAGGTGCAGTCCTTGTAGTCCAGCCCACGCCACTTGACCAGGTACTCAAACTGGGGCATCGCAACCTCCTTGTTACCCTCCTCCTTGTCACCACCACTCTTGCCCTCCCCACCCGCACCCTCACCGCCCTTCCCGCCCTCTCCAGCCTCCTTCCCGTCAGCGCCAGCACCGCCACCGCCACCGCGCCGCTTGTCAGCCACCTGCTGAGTGGAGGGCTGCTTGTTGGGGGGGTTGCGGTAGCGGGGGGCGGGCCGGCAGGCAATGACGCGCTCAGGGTCCACCCACTCCTCATCCACCTCAATTGTCTCCTGAAACACACACGGGTGCACATGGGAGAAACGGCAAAACCGTCGCGCTCGCGCACCCGGCACATCCAGCATGTGAGCACCTACGTGCGCACACTGGTCCCTGCTCTGCCCTTGCCCAGGTCTACACTCAACGCAGCAGGTGTAGCGAAACGCACCCTCTTCTGCAGGAAGTTGCGCGCAATGGCCGCCCTCTGCGCCTCCAGGTCCTCACGCCGCACCCACACCACCTTGCGGTACGACACGCCTGCAGGCACGAGGCGCCCCAACACCACCACGCACACCACATGTGCACATTGCAGGCGCCACCACCACCATGGCAACCTCGCCACCCTGCCACCCTGCGCCTCTTAACCCATCACTCACCCTGCAGCTTGACCAGGAAGCGCTTCTCCTTGTCGTCATACTTCAGCACACGCTCCGTCTGAGCAGCCGCCTGCTTCCGAGAGAGCGTCTTGAACGGCCCAACCACCACACGGTTGGCGCCACCACCCCCACCACCAGCAGCCTTGCCGCCCTTGCCACCGTTCACACCCGTCGCCTCTTGCTCCTCCTCCTCCTCCTCGCTGCCCCCTTCCGACCCAGACCCGCTGCCCTCCTCCTCCTCCGACCCCTCATCATCCGACTCGTCATCATTGCTGCTGTCGCTGCCACCCCGGCGTGTGCGCTTGCCGCCCCGCCCCTTGCCGCCGGCCGCCGCCGCCCGAGCCGGCCGCTTGCGCAGCTGCTGCTGAGCGCCGGCACGTGCACGCGCAGTGCGGCCCTTGCCCCGCCCACCACCGCCCTCGTCGCTGTCCGTCAGGTCCGAGGCGGTAGCCCGGCTGTCGCTGTCGTCGTCGCTCTCAGAGCCAGAGGCGGAGGACACCACGTCACGCATCTTGGCGTTGGCGTTGATGGCGGCAGTGCGGGTGCTGCGGGCCGCCGGCTCCTCCTTTTGCGCCGCGCCACGGCGCTTGGCGCTGGCTGCGGCAGCCTGCCGCGCGGTGCGCTGTGCCGCTGCGGCCTTGGTGGTGGCGGTCTTCTTGCGCTTGCCCTTGCCGCCGCTCTCCTCGTCATCGTCATCGGGACTGCTGCCACCCTGGCTGCCGTTGCTGCCGCTGTCGTCCTCAGCGGGTGCGCTGCGTGATCGGGCACGCCCGCCTCCGCTGCGTGCGGCAGGCGGTGCCTTGGTGCCCTTTGAGGGCTGCTTGGCCCGCTTGCCCGCCTCAGGAGCCTCCTCCTCCTCCTCATCGTCGTCCTCTCCCTTCTTGCGGCCCTTCTTGCTGCCTGCTGCGCTCTTGGTGCCTGCTGCTGCCTGTGGCGCTGCCTGCTCATCCTCCTCCCCATCATCGCCGTCCGAGTCGTCGTCCTGGCGCTTCGCCTGCTGCTTGCTCTTGCCCTTGGCTGCGGCTGCGCGAGCGCTCTGCGCCCTGCCCCCGCGTGCACCACCTGCTTGACCGTCCCCCTCGTCGCTGCACGCGCGCACACGCAGAAAGCGACAGGACAACAATCAGAGCGATGCTCTGCCTGCGCGCTGCCTGCTCGTGCACGGGATGGAGGTGCAGTTCAAAGGTGCGGGCGGCACCTGGGAAGTCACCACGAGCAGCAACGAGCTCCACGCGCACCTGGCTGCGAGCGCCTTGGGTGCAGGCGGCTCCGCTGCGGGCGCGGTGGCCGCTGCTTCTGCGTCCTCGCGCTCTTGCGGGGCTGCGGGGCCATCGGCGCTGAGCGCGGATGGCGAAGGCGCACGGACGCGCTTGCGACCAGCTGCCCCAACGACAGGCGCCACGCCTGGCAGCGCGCCTGAGGGGCGCATCTGCTCGTTCGCTCCGTCCGCTGGCTTGGCGCTGTCCTCGGGCGTGCCGGCTGCGGGCGCTGCTGCTTCGGGCTGCTGTCCGCTGGTGCGCCTCATGGTCGGTGCACCATGACCTGCTGGACCCTGCCTGATCGCCGCTGAAGCTGTTTGGCCGACAAACCTGATAACGGGCGGCGCTACCTTGTCCCCCCGGGCCGCGCGGCGTCGATGATTTTGCATGGATTTTTAGGTCTCAGGGCCGAGCGTTTGCGCGGCACATACTGCTAGTCCATCCTACCCCCACCCGCCGGCCCAGGGACGCAGGGGCGCGCTGCCCCACCCGCAGCCCACCATGCGGCCGCCGCGTTCGATCTCATGTTCAAAGCGAGCACAGCACGCCACAGCGCGCGGCGGACGGGGCAAGGTGCGACCACCAGCTTGCAGGGCGCCCAGTGACCCCTGGTCTTCAGCAACGATCATCAGCAGCAGCAATGCAAGCATCGTAAAGACCTGGCGACCTTGACGTTTAAACGTGTGTGACAGGTGGCGCTATGCGGTAGGCATCTACGGGGGGCGCACAGAGTCCCCACCACCACAACCACACGCCCCCACTTGCTCATGGCGCACCACAGCAGCACGCACCTGCTCACACGATCATTGTAACGCCACCCACTGGCTACCAAAAAGCAAAATCCTGCCTGCACCAACATCATCATCAAAGCGAAACCCCAACCAAGGTGGTGCTCCCACAGCGCACAGCCCGCCGCTACAGCTTGTTGAGGCAGGTCTCGAGCTGTGACTTGAGCGAGGTGAGCTGTGCCGCGTGGCTGGCGCTGTGCGTGTGCGCCTCGGTGATCCACTTGTCAACTGTGCTCAGCACGTACCGACGGCGCAGCCTGCACGCAACGCCATCACACATTGGATATCAGGTGTTAGCCAGATCCACGATGAAAGCGAAGCTCAAGGCGGGGAACGGGTGCGCGTCACGACAGCGTGGCCATGGGAAACAGGGCTTGCCAGGGCTTGCACCGACCTGACTGGGTGGCGTGCTGCTCACCTGAAGTGCGCCTCGATGACCTCCTTGAACTCTGCAGGCGGGTGCTTGAGCAGGTCCAGCATGGCGTACCGCAGCGTGGCCTCCCTGTGGCGGCACATGCACGCAAGGGCAGTGTGGTGGACGCGAGGGCACAGGTGGCGCACGTGGCCCTGTGCCTTGAAGCATCGGGTCGGGCACCATAGGCACCACAGGCGCCACTGCGCCCTTTGCCAGTCGCGCCCTGTGGCGCTGTGAGCTCACCTGATGACGACGTCACGCAATGACTGGCGGCCCCTGTCCGTGTGCATGGCCCTAGCCCTAACCCACACCCTCACCTGATGACGACGTTATAGTCGCGCGATGACTGGCGGCCCCTGTCCGTGTGCATGGACCGCTCATACCCTGGCTCGTTGAAGTAGGGCTCCGACACAAAGATGAGCGACTGGATGGACAGCAGCACCTGTGAAAATCATTGCAGTAGAGAGTGGTGCAGCAAATGAAGCCATGGTGTGCTCAACCCACGCCGCGACTTGGTGATTTCCTGCACCTGGCACATGGCAGGAAGAGCAGCCGCATGCGGAGTGAAGCTCTTTAACTGTAGCGCCGAGAGCACGTCGTCAGTGCCTTCCCACGCCCTGTCAACGAGCGTGCACTTGCCTGGTTGGCGCTCGAGACGTTGGGCATCCAGCCCTCTCCCTTGCCGCCCTGCCACGTGCCCAGCAGGCTCAGGCACACCTTGCCACAGTTGTACCTGCCATGTGCGCACGAGCGGGGCTTACAACGGATCAGCCAGGGTGTGCGGGCGGGCAAGCTGCATGAGGCAGAGGGCTCCAGCCCACGCCACATGGCAGACGTGCCGCACACAGTGTGTTCGAGCAACAGAGAGCATCCAAGTGCGTGCCCACACAGCGCGGCTCACAGGTTAGGGTTGAAGCGCACACTGCCTCCGCCCGTGGTCCGCAGGTTGACCTGCAGGGCGCAAGCACACAGTGTGTGTGAGTGGGTAATGAGTTGCTTGCGTGCAGGTCTGTTGCCACGACACGGTGGCCTGCCCCATTTGCCCCGTCCACCCTTGCCGCGAGGTGAGTTGGTCTGCCCCACCAATCTCGAACAGCACTGGGGCAGCACCACCCACCACAGCCAGGCTCACCATGGGGCAGACTTGAGGGTAGTTTGGAGGGAAGTAGAAGTCGAAGATGAAGCAGCCGCACGAGTAGGGCGTGTCGTCAGGGCCCGTGATGAGCGCACGCCACAAGGACATCTGCACGCAACACCAAGCAGCACTTGCACGGACAGTGTGAACACAACAACATTGTGCTCCTTGCCTCCAGCGCTTGCCTTCACAAAGCCCACTATAAACTGCATCAGGTTAGCACCTCTGACCTCTCTAACCCACTACATCCCTGCGCAACAAAGCACACGTGTAGCGGCACTGCTACTGCCCCCCACCACTCACGTGCTGCTCGTCCACGCGCACAAACACCGACTGCTACTGCCCCCCACCACTCACGTGCTGCTCGTCCACGCGCACAAACACCGAC
>QAXK01007339.1:0-14801 GCA_004335735.1 Chlorella sp. KRBP
TGCTGCCGCTGCTGCGGCGGCCGCAGCCGCCACTGCCGCCAGCTGCTGCCCACCCTTCTGATCCTTGGTAGCAGCACTCTTTGCCGCGACTGCTGCTGCTGGCGCTGGCACTGCTGAGCCTGCTGCTGTGGCAGCTGCTGATGCAGTCTTCTCAGTGCCGGCTTTGTTGCTTGTGACAGACTTCGCAGCAGCAGCACTTGGAACTGACACACCGCTGGAGGGCCTTGCATCTGTTGATCCTGCAGCTGAGGGTTCTGCATTTGAGGGTTTTGCACCTGAGGCTGCTGCAGCTGCGGGTTTGAGAGCTGCCGCCTTTGCCCCAGCTGCTGCAGCTGTGCTGACAGGCCGCACGTGTGCTGCTGCATCAGGCTCAGGGCTGACCACAAGGGGCACGTCGGTTGCTGATTCAGCACCAGGAGCAGCAGCAGCGGCAGGAGCAGCAGCGACAGCAGCAGGCGCATCAGCTGTCAAAGCCGGCTGCTTGCTTGGCTTTTGTTCTGTTGGTTGCTGCACACCAGCTGCACCCCCTGCAGGGTGCAGGTCCGTGTCAGTTGGTGTTGTGGCAAAGGCAAGCTCCTGCTTGAGCCTTGCATGCCGCTGCTGTTGCTTGGGCTTCTCCTGCTGCAGCTGCTGTTGCTTGGGCTTCTCCTGCTGCTGCTGCTGTGCAGGGCCCCTGTGCCCTGAGCCACTGTGTGACCGCTGCTGCTGCTGCTGACAGTGCTGTGGCACGCCCGAGCCCTGCTTGTGGGGCGCCAGGCCCTGGCCCTCCTGCTGCTGCCAGTGCTGCTGCTGGTGTTGGGGCATGCCCGAGCCCTGCCTGTAGGGACCCTGACCCTGGCCCTGCTGCTGCTCATAGGAGTGTGGCGCGACCGAGCCTTGCCTGCTTGGTCCATGCACATGCGCCTGCAGCTGTGGCTGTTGCTGCTGCTGCAGCGGCGGCGGCATGCCGGACCCCTGCCTGCTTGGCCCATGTCCCTGCACCTGCAGGTGACCAGTCAAGGAACTGATACCAGAGCCATGGCGGACAGGGCTGTGAGGGCCGTACTGCTGCTGCTGTGGGACACCAGATCCTTGACGACCAGGCCCCATGTGCCGCTGCCAGTGCTGCTGCTGCTGCTGCTGAGGCATGCCCGACCCTTGCCGAACTGGGCTGTGCGGCTCATGCTGCTGCTGCTGCCCAGGGATGCCTGACCCTTGGCGAACCGGGCTGTGTGGCCCGTGCTGCTGCTGCTGCCCAGGGATTCCAGAACCCTGGTGACTTGGGCTCTGTGGCCAGTGCTGCTGCTGCTGCTGCTGCTGCTGCCAGTGCTGGTGTTGCGCACCCGAGGCCTCCCGGCCTGGCCCGGCCCCTTGCTGCATTTGGTGGCAATGCTGCATCTGCTGCTGCTGGCTCCAGTAACTGTTGAAGTACTGCTGGACCCAGGGCGGTACGCGCTCACCGGCACCAGGTGGCTGCTGCTGCTGCTGCTGTTGCGGCTGCGGCTGCTGGTGCCAGCCGCCCCCGCCATTGGCGCTGCGGTGTGGTGAGCGGGCCTTGGGGGAGTGGGGCCCCTTTGGTGATGCTGCGTGGCCGCCAGCGCCGCTGCGGCGTGCTGTGGCAGGTGCGAAGCGCGAGGGAGGTAGCATCTGATTGAGCTCGTTGAGCCTGTACGATCAGAAGCAGGTACACACGGGGTTGATGTGTTGGCAGGAAACACGCAAGGGGCTCAGTCTGTGGGACAGGCACAGGAGCCCTGTGGCTGTGCAGGGCACAGGGGTGGGGGTGTGGGAGTGCAGTGCAGGAACAGCAGGGCTGCAGTGCAGGAGCAGCAGGGCGCCAATTTGGGCTGACTGATTGCGCTCCAAAAGCACCGTCTCGAGATGCATGGCGAGCTCAGGGCCTGTACGCAGCGGACGCCTTCTGGCCTGGCAGAACGCCAGTGTAGACCTCTTGGGTGGTCAAGCCCTAGATAGCAAAGGAAAGGGCCCCAGCACAAGCACAAACAGTGGACTGTATCCCAGAACTAGAAGTACAAAGGCAACATCCAGGTTGAGGTGCTTCCATGTCACACACCTGCCTGGAGGTCCCAGAGTCGATGACCCTTGCCTGCTTAGTGCGTTCCAGTCTAGGAAGACACCTTCACCTGCTGTGCTGGGGCTGCGATAGACTGCAGTGCCACCGTAGAAGTATCCCTGGTTGCCATCTGACCCTGCAGCTGGGGACTCTGCGGCTGCGGCTGCTTTTTGGGCGACGTATGCTGCCAGGATTTGGTTGGCGTCTCCTTGCTGGATCAGCTGTGCCATGAGTGGTGCGCTGGGGTCTTCTGGGGGTGTGTGCCTGAAGCTGCCACCATCGTGTGTCGCGTACTGGCCAAACACTGGGTAGCCCATCTGCCACTGCTGTTGCATCATGGCAATCTGCTGCTGCTGCTCCCACATCTGCTGCTGCTGGGAGTTGGGCGGTGGGGCCTTGGGGTGAAGTGGTGCTGGGCGCCCCTGGATGCAGAAGTATGTTGCTTGTTGGACACTGTTTGGGCGCCTTCCAGCACTACCACAACTTTGTCCTGACGCCGAAGAAGCTCTGCTGCGAGCTTTGTGAAGGGCTGCATACGAGGCTGGTTTCTCTTGGTGCTTCTGCTTGTCGTGGGGGGCTACTGCTGCACCCGGGTCCTGAGCTGGGGTTTCTGCAGCTCGTGCAGCCTGTTCTGCTTCCGAATCCATGTTGTCAAACACCAGGTTGAAGGACCCGGCCTGGGAATTGTCACGACAGCTCTACACTCATGTCGGAGAAGCAAACCGTCAGCACAACCACGGCAGTATCAAACACCAAAAAGACTGATCTTCATCAAAGAAAAACTGTGCTGACAGAATGTGAGCTGGCCTTGCCTGGTCGGAGCCTGGTGCGCGTTTGCAATAGTAACATGGAGTCAAAACCGCAGCAGCTGTGGCGTTGATAGGGATCGAGAGACAAGAGCGATGCCGAATTTCTTTTCATGTACTATGTTGAGTTGTCGGAGAAGCAGCCGCTCTATATGTTCACTGCTTGATGGATGCTGACCATCTGGTGATACTGATAAGTAGTGAAGCACACCAAGCTTGCTACATATCAGAGTCATGTCCAAGCCATTCGTTCCTGCATTTGGTGGCAAAACCATAGTGCCGGGATGCTCTGACAAGACACCCAAGGATCTGTTCCTTGCTGAACAGGAGCGAACTCACTCAAGCTCACCAGTGGTGCGCAGCTTTCTGGCCTAGTGATGCTTGCCCAGCAGCTGTGCCAATCAGAATTACGCACACTGGTTACTTACTCATGTGATGAGGCTGCAACGCCGCAATAGGCGTCTTCAAGGCCTGGCATGTCCAGGGCTACCTGAGAGCACTGCTGTTGTGCTACCAGATCCTGCTTGGTCCTGTTCGCTGCACAGCAAGAACAGCATACCTAGCACGGTGACTGCCAGTGACTTGTTTCAATGACTGCAACTCTTGTGACTGCATCCTGCAGAAGCTCACAACGTCTTCCAGAGCAAGCGCAGCACTGGAGCACTACTGGCAGCAACAGCAGCGGCCCTCTGGGAGCCATGCTGGCAACATAAGTGCCTGCTCAGGCAGCGTACACAGCCCGCACGCAACTCACACCAACAGCAGTCAGCACAGGAAGCTCAGCAGTGTTCCAGGAGGGGAGCGTGAGTTGGCACACAAAACTCGTGATGCATGTGAGTACCTGTATCTGTTGATCAGTCATTCACATGCATGAAGCACACATCCACTGTGATGGGAAGGACAAAGATCTGGCTGCATCATGCTGACTCAGTGACAGCAACACGTAGCCGTCACAATTCAACAGCAAGCAGCAATGGTACAGACCGCACATTCAATCTGTATGCATTGCCCAGTGGCAGCACATGCCTGAGACATTCGATCCGCAGCGGCGTTTGGAATGGGCAAGTGTTGCTTGTAACCGTTACAAGCTGACAGCTCCTGCACATGAGTAGCTGAAGCACAAGGCACAGCATGCAGATTGGATATGTTCGTAAACCTTGGCATGCTGCCGCTGTTTGGATGTGGTGTGGGCTCATGGGCCAAAGCACCCAGAGCCTTGCGTTGTGCCTTGTGCTGCGTGCTTTGCCAAACTCAAAGTGATATTTGCCGTCGCTTTGCTGCGCCGGTTGCTGAGCCTTGCCCTGTGCCACTGACGGTGGCACACAGTGTGTGCCCATGCATGGACCAGGGCCTTGCGCTGACTCAGCCAGACCTCTGCTGCGCCGGTTGCTGTGCTGCTGCTGTCAGGCTGGCGAGACAGTGTGCAGCTGAGCCACCATGCAGGCCCCTCTCTGCCAGACCATGAGGGCGTCCCAAAGGACATCGAGGAGAAGGAAATGACAAGGTAGGTATCTGCTGCCACCCTCGGGCCCCAGACTCTGGGTCAGACCGCGTCTATGCAAAACTCAGGATGCCTTGGAGTAGGTGTCATGTGTGCTTGTCAGCGACTCATGAAGGTCACTGCCGGCTCAGCTCAGCTCAGCTCAGTTGACGATCAAAAAAGGGACACCGCTTGTGGCAAACATGCCACGACTACCACTCATGCGTTTTGTTGACACAGGCCTTGCATGGGAACTCAAACAAGCACAGTATCATAACCAGTGTCCCGTACATGGCATGCGCACATGCCTTGCTGCAGGACCCGGGGCATCCCAGGCTACACAGGCTGCCAGCCCCCTCCAGGTGCCAGCAATCCACCAGAGCTGCCACAGCCTGTGGAGGCCAGCAGGTGTGTGGTGTGTAGCACATCCATTTACTGCGCCAGCACGGCAAACCTGTTGGGCCTTGTTTACCAAACATTCAGTAGTACTGATCAGTGCCAGCATAAGCATCGCATCTGCACTGCTGGGTGTGACAGCCATGCACACAGTTCTCAGCATGTGGTCTGCAGCACATATGGATGGCTGCACTTGTGTGGCACTGCCTGCGGTTGGCTTGCTCAGGTTGCAACCGCACGCACACAATGCAATGCGGGGCCAGTGTGTGGATGCTTTGTGATGTAATCGTGATTGTACTAGCAGCCCCGACTGGGCCCCAAAGTGGCCTTCTGCAGCTCCGGGAGTAATCCAAGCAGTGCCTTGTCGCGTGTCTGTCGTGTGTTGTCACCCTTGAAGGTGGACGGCCATCAACGCCTTTGACGAGAGGCGCCCGCGTGTCAAGGGCATTCCTGGTGAGCGCCGCATGGGCATAGGCTTGCTGGGCACTGCTGAAGAGATAGAAAGTGCCATTGGACCCATGGCAGTGCCTCATTGCGATGCATGGCACGCCACTGGCGCTATTTCAACACCATCAAATGTCAGTAGTAAGGAATGCCTTTGCACCTCTGTAGAGCTTGCTTGTCAAAGCCCAAATGTTATTGTCTCGCTCAAGAGTGTGCTTGATGCTGCTGTTCACATGCACTGTAATGTGCGTGCAGGGTATACAGGCCACCAGCCCCACACCACCACAGTCATCGCAGCTGGCAGCCCTGCTGCTGCTGTTGCTGCCGCGAGCAGCCCGCAAGCCACGAGTGCAGCAGCACATAGTAGTACACAGCAGTACAGGGCAGCAGCACAGGGCAGTGCGGTACCCCAGCAGCAGTACAGCTCACAGCAGCTGCCCAAGCAACAGGTGCCCCCACATGCCCAAGCAATACACAGCCATGGACAGCACATGAGCAGCAGCAGCGGCAGTGGAGACATCCAGGAGCCCTTCATGGGCGGGAACCCCTTTGCAGCCTACGCCTGGAAGCACTGCGGCCAGCAGCAGCAGCAGCAGGCCAGCCTGAGGCAATCCCCAGCTGCCGATGCAGGGGTCACTGCCACAACAGCAGTGGCAGCAGCAACAGTGTATGCATACCCGCAGGCTGCTGGGCCTGGGTCCACTTGTGCGTCCCGCATCAGCTCCCCGCCCCTGTACTTCTGTGATGGAGTGCAGGTCCCGCCAGGACAGGTGCCAATACCCCCACACTCTGCAGGTAAGCCTCGTGTCCCTACTTGCTTTGCACATTGCTGACTCAGCAGTTTAATGGGATCACATGCTGAGGTAGCGGAATACAGATACATGGGAGATTGTAGTAGTGATGCAGAAGCTGGCCCATCAGCTGGATCCTCTGCTCAGTGACCATGACCATTGTCTGCAGTCCTTGACATCCTTGTGCGTCCACACCATGCTGCACACGTGCTGTGGACCATGCTGTACACTGCTGTGTGTGATCATGTCTCGCTGCGCAGCCGGCAGCAGCTATGCAGGGGTGCCCTTGAGTGGTGGGTGCAACAGCTCAGCAGGGTGCAGCAGCGCAGGCGGTGTCAACGCTGCTGTCGCACACCAAGCTGAGGTGATGGTGGTGGGCCAGGGTGGCTCCCAGGGCCAGCTTCCAGGCACTGCAGGAGGCGGACAGGGCCCCTGGGTGTCTTCAGCTAGCGCTGCAGCGGGCGCTCACTCACATACAGGTCGCTCGAATGGTGGCCAAGGCTCAAGTGGCCACGCAGGTGTCCAGGGTGGGGGTGGAAGTGGCGGTGGAGGTGTTGGTGGGGGTGTGCGTGTGGGGCGGCCAGCAGTCGGCCCCTGGTGCACCACCTACTCGACTACGTTTGTGCAGCAGGAGGCGTTCAAGGGCATGATGCGTGAGTTCCAGGAGGCAGCGCTGCAGCGACAGCAGGGCAGGTAGCTGCATGTGGACCCAGTGCTGTGGACCCAGCCCTTGCGGGCAGCAATGTACAAGCATGATATCCTGTGCTGGTGGACAGCAGTGCAGGCTCGTGACACACGGCCAAGCTTGGGACTGCTGTGCTGGAGAGCGTGGATGAGCATGGTTTGATCCATGAATGCAGCGCAGCTGCAGTGGGAGTAGACCGCGTACTTGGCAGTGCGCATGAGCTAGGAGGCGGAGCTCATGCTCTCAGCCTCGTGGAGGTTCTTTGCATCTCGAGTTCTAACAATGCGGCTGTCCCTGCTAGAGCAGCATCTCTGCTGGGTTGCAAGAGGTATGAATAACTTGGATATCAACAAACCTATTGATGAATGATGACAATGACCCTGATGACGCCCCAAAGACACAACCATCAGTGGGGTTGGCTAGGCCAGGCAGTCAGCTGGGCTTGACAAGGCTGGGCAAGGGTGCGAGCCGCGATAATGCTGTGCACCATTGTGCATTCCTTGACGAGCAAGCAGCTTAGCCGGCAAGGCAACACTTGCATCCGTCGGGTTCAAGGATAGTGTCCAGGTGGTTGCTGTGGCATCTTCAAGGCTTGCACTTGTTGTGCATGTGCATTCGGATTCAGGAAGCCTTTGCCTGGATCACGGCTGGGAGAGTCCTGTCTGTAACGAACGTGCTGAAATCGGTCATTATGAGGCATATCAACAGCTTAATGTGATAGGTACGGTTGAAACCCGCGACACGGACTGTTGAACAACTCTCTGCTGGCAGCAGACAGGTTGTTCATGGATGCGAGGACATTCGTGCATTCTGCTTGCCGTTGAAGGCTGACTGCCACCCCTAGATAAAACTCATAATGCGTTTTAGCCAGTATATGGAGTTGAAACAGCCCGTAAGGCCTTCCACGTACAGCCATGGCGCCCGATCAGTGATCAACATATGAAGAACTTGCAGCACGCGAGGCACGAAGAGATCCACTGTATATGCAATCAACATCTGAAATAAGCACAAGGCATGCGTCATGTAAGGAGATACACTTGCATCTGTCCAAAAACTCAACACGACTGTCCAGCTACCCACCACTCATGTAGTGCTCTAGTGCAGGTGCAGCTCTGATCCTGCACGCTTACGCTTACTGTTGCCGGTAGCTACCCTACGAACACACAGAGACACCACCATGGCAGCCCTGAGCTCCGTCCGCAGTGCTAGCGCCAGCTGCTTGAGGCCACGCCTCGCAGCTCGCGTTGCTGTCCCCCGCCCTGCTTTCACAAAGGTGCTTGTATCTGTGCTCTTTGTTTTCTTGCACCAAGCTAGCCGTGCTTGTGTCTCACCACCATGTGCCAACGTTCCTGCAGGCAAGGCGATCTTCAGTTGCAGTGCGTGCCCAGCAGGACTTGGAGACCACCTCCCCTGAGGTGGACAAGCTGGTGAAGGACCTGCAGGACAAGGTGAGCTTGCATGACACCTCAAGCAAGCTGCAGGTGCTTCCCAAGGCTAGTTCTGAACGTCATCACCGCTCGTGTGCGTTTCCTGCAGTGGGACAAGGTGGAGAACAAGACCGGCGTCGTGCTGTACGGTGCTGGTGCCTTTGTTCTGCTGTGGTTCAGCAGCACCCTGGTGTCTGCCCTGAACGCTATCCCTCTGGTGGGTTGACTGTGCTGGGCTGATGGGACAGGACAGTGGTGCAGGATCATTTCAGCAGCTGTATACAGCAGCAGCCAGGACGCATTTGCAGTAGGGTTGCTTTGAGCAGGTTTTTGAGAGCTGCAGCAGGGGTGAAGATGCAAGAATACACGTAGCTGTGGCAAGGGTGATGCCAGCAGGAATGCAGCTGGTACAGGGACTGCAATCAGTTCAGCAAATGAGCTGTGCAATGGTACACCAGCTGCAGCATGAAGTCAGGGCAGGTCCCTAAAAGTCCGGTAGAGACGCTGTGTGCTAGCAGGGTGTGATAATGGGCCAGATTGATACGAGTCTGCAGCAAGCATACTACAGTGACTAGTGACGTTGCTGCATTCCACAGTGAATGAGGGCTGCACAGGTCTGCCAATGTAGACTTCCGTCAATAGTATCGTCGGTTGCAGACCACTGTCACCCCACACCTGCACTGCTGCTGCTGCTGGAGAAGCCCAGGCGAGTCTCGTCCCCAACTCTCCGCGCATTCCGTTCATGCCCATGCTCATACTTACTCTACTGCTGCTGCTTGTTGCTGCTGCTGCTTGTTGCTGCTGCTGGTGCTGGCTGCAGCTGCCCAAGCTCCTCGAGCTGGTTGGCCTGGGCTACACCTCCTGGTTTGTGTACCGCTACCTGCTCTTCAAGGTGCGTGATCTTCAAGGGTTTGGGGGCAGCCCAAACCTAGAGGAGGAGTAGCACTAGTGGCATGTCTTTATTGTGTGAATGCTGGCCCCTCTGTGTGTCTCCGGTCAGCCATGCGACCCAACTGAACCAAGGCCTTGCTTCCTGCATTGACTGCGTGCACTGTATGATGGGCTGTTGACTGTTGCGTAGCTTCTGTTACAGCTTGACTGGCAGGGGCAGGATTGCCAGTGCATTGGCAGCGTCCACTTGGTAAACAATCTGCACTGAGCCACTAACCTCAAAATGCATTTAATGTTGCAGGGGTCACCAGGTTGACGTCATGGACACCACTGACTGGTCGGTCTGCTGCTGTGCCCTGCTGCTGTTGGCTTGCCGCCGCCATCCCCGCTTCTGCTGCTGCTGCCTGCCCTCGGCGGTCACTGCTGTCCTTTGCTGCCGCCACCACTGTCTGCCGCTGCTGCTGCTGTCTCTTCCTGCTGCTGCTGCTGCTGTCTACCTCGGGTCCTATGCATCCTTCATGGTGCCTCTCGCATGGTGCTGCATCTGCTGCTGGCGCCTATGCTGCTCTACCTCTTGCATTGCCTCTGTTGGTGCCTACAGAGCAGCCGTGAGGAGCTGTCAAAGTGAGTGCAGAGGGCAATGCATGCTGTTGGGCCTTGGTAACTACATAGCTAGCTGTTTGTCTCAGGTCTCGGGGTGGGGGTGGGGGGGGGCTTTGGTTGCGTGCATCTGCTGTCAGCTGCATGATGGGCGGTGGCCAGAATGCCTTCTTGCACGCATTTCAAAACCTGGCAAACTGAGTGCAGCGCAGAATGCAATGTGTGGGGATGCATGTTATGGAACTGCATTGAGTGTGAGCCCCTGGGGAGTGTGTCCATCCGATGACAGCTGCAAGGGGACCTGTCTGTCGAGCGGCCTGCAACAGTGCAGTGTGGGCAGGGCTAGTCAGGCTACTCTGTCGCCCAGCTAGCTTGCAAGATTGATGCTGACCTGCACCCACTGGGTTTCCAAATGCAAGCAGCTTCAAGCAAGAGTCCTAAGCCAGCAGCCAATCATCATCACCTGGGCCAGTCACTCGTGCTGTGTTGTGAATCGGGCCACAACTGCAGCTTTGCACCTGCAGTACTGCATCAATTGGTACAGGGTGTCGCTGCAGACAGCATCACAGTCGCACATGCCGTCATCACGCCAGTTCCCGCCTGCATCCCCATTTTCCTTTCAACCGTGTTTGTTCATGTGCAAGTGAACTCACCCTGCTGTGCTGTGCTGTGCTGTGGCCTGCAGGGATGTTGAGGAGCTGAAGAAGAAGATCACCGGTGAGCTCTGAAGCAGCTCAGGGCACCAGGGTTCAAGGCACCCTTGGCGACCCTAAACCCTGATTCCAAGGCCCACACCGGCCTGCCTGGGGTTTTGTTCAGCCAAGGACCTGAGCCTGGGCGTGTGTAAGATCCTGAAGAGTGACCTTGTGCTACGCTGGCTCTGCAGCGGCTGCTATGTAGCTGTGTGAGACTGCCGTTGCTGCTGCCTGTGCGGCTGTTGTACAGCCTGTGTGTGCGAGCGGTTGGCTGTTGCAGCAGCTGCTGTTGTGGCGAGTCCTGTGGCTGGTGCTGTCACGCCTGGTCTGTGTGGAGTGAGGCAGGAAGTCAAAACGCCTTTGGTTTGCTGCTGGGAAGCAGCATGTGCAGGAGAGAAGAGGGCACGGCTGTGTTTGCATGCTGTCTGTCTGCATGGGCAAACCCGCCCGTCAGCACGTCGTTGACGACCCGACCATGTCGTCACATGCATCGAGCCCGGATGAACAGTTGTCGAACGCATGGAAAACATCAGCCCGGGAAGCGTGCATTGTTTGCCCGCACGTACGGTCAGAGCGTTGTTGATCACGTGCTGTCTTGTGACGCACTGACACCTGCCGTATTGTCGTTGTGTGGTTGCGTGCCTGTTGCGACGCTGTTGTGACTGAAGGTGAAGGCGAAGCGATGGCAAACAAGGCGTCATCAGCTGCGGGACGTTTCCAGTCTCAGGCACAGTCTAGGGTGGAGTCAGCAGCAACACAGGCAAAGTCCGCTGTCAAGTCAGCCCTGGATGACTAATCGCTTTAGTCATGAGGGGTTGCAGCTCAGGCGATGTAGTCTGCAGCCCAGAAGAGTGGTCAGCAGTGACACCATCAATGTGCACATGCATGAGGCATTGCATGTGCATCAATGCAGCATGGCAACAAGGCAGGCCAGCACTGCTGTACGATACAGTAGACCGTCGGAAGTACAGCCAGCAAGCAATACAGTAAGCTCGTGATCCATGTGGCTGAAGTAAGCAGGTGTAACATGGACTTGATTGTTCTGCCGCGGCATGTACTGGTGGGGGCGCTTATAACTGGCAGCAGGACCTGATAAGTGTGTGTGACAGTGAAGGGTGCTGCAATGAGCTTCATGCACATGTGTGGATCGGCACTGGTTAGCAGCTGTTGAGAGTCAACAATGGCCAGGCATCTTCATGTCACAGTGAGCCAAAGGACTGGGGGGCCCTGAAGGCTATATTATATAACTCGTTGCATTATTCTGTGCACAAGCCTTGACAGCGACAGTCAGCACAGCTCTTGCCGATCTCATTATACATGGTTAGCAGCTGCAGCCGCACCAGCTAGCTGCTCCATTGCCATACTGTCTGACACAACTTGACTAGTAGTTGAGGCTTGGGCAGAGCATTTGCTGGCCAGGCGCACATGCCTGCCACAGCAACTGGCCCTACTCTGCTGCAGACATATGCTGCACAGTCGGAACTTCTAGAAGGTATGCTGCTGCACATGATGGTAACTCGAAGGGGAACGGGAACTGCAGATTTCACACACTCTGCACGACACGCTTCAACTTGAAGCCCAGGTGGCGCTGCTCCATGCAAGCAACTTCAAGGCCAAAAAGGCAGCATGAGCGCAGCAATACCAACATCACAACAAAACAACAGCCATTGTTGCAACAATGCAGCAAACACAACACTGGGATACAGCAACTGCAGCACAGCAACTTGCAGCTGAGCTGCACTTGAACACAGCACAGCCGCTGGCAGCCTAACACTGGAGTGCAATCTGAGCACCCGGTCTGAGACCCTGTGAGGCTCACAACCATGAGGACAACAACACTTCAGCAGTCTGGCTATCTTGACCAAACGAGTACCTTTGTAAGTACACAGGACCTATTATCGAACCAAGTCAACTGGGTAGTACAACCTGCAACCGTTGGCGCGGCACCTTATGCACCCTATGCAAACTTCAAAAACAACCTCGTATTGATGATGAGCCAGGCTGCAACAATGACTGACGTTGAGCCAGCCGCACCGTGCATAGGCATTGGCAACCCCTGAGGCCAACTTGGTTGTTGGTGGGCCACTGCTGAGGCCAAGCCACTGCAACCCTGGGAGTCGCTTTGTGCCTGTGTCAATGCAACAGAAGCACGCATGCTACGGAACCGTGCACAGTGCTCACTGTGAGGGGCCGAAAGGACTGCCAAACTTTGATGCTTGAGTCAAGGTGCTTCAAGCCCCCTAAGCACGCTGTGCGCACCAAATGGTGTACTTTTCTGCAGCCATGCCATCGCTATGGCATACGGGGGGTGTCACGCTCCTGTCAACGTAGCCCGTATAGTTGTCATCGCCACGGCAAATCTGAGAGTAGACTGTCTCTGGGAAGCTCTCTCCTGCGTCGGCCGTGATGGTGGGCTGGGGGCAGGCTGCGGCAGCGCTTGTGGGCTTCCAGATGCTGAGTTGGCACACCAAGTCGACACAGTTGGTGCATGCACACTTCATGGGAAATGCGTCGGTCTGCATTTGGGTGCTTCCATCGGCAGCTTTGTACACGTTTGTTCTGCCTGCGTAAAGCGTGTCAAACTCCGTCTTGGCGCCGACTGGAACGACCCAACATGGCTTGGTCACACAACCAATGTTGCAAGCGTGAAACACTTTAAACTCACGGCCCACGAGCCATTGCTGGCCCAAGCCAGGCATGTCGATCAGGCCAGCGCACATCGCCCAGCCTGCGCCTTCGTCACCGCTGTTGACGGAGCGCCACGTGCCGCCAAGGTCGGCGCAGGTTTCTGTGCACATACCAGTTGCAGTGACCCACTTGAACCTAGGGGTATCCAGAAGTGCCCTGGGGGCCCCTGCATGTCACCACGACACAAGCAGCAGGGCAAGGTCATTCTGGTCAGCCTAGTTTATGATACTTTGAGATTGCCAAGTCTATGATGGGATCGGAGTGGATTATTATTAAGTGCAGTGCAGTGTCACCACATGGAGTCCGGCCCATACTGCGCCAGCAAAGCCAATCAGGACTCGGCATGATGCAGGCTTGCAACCAGGGTGTAGAGCTGATTAGGTGGTCACTGGCTCGCGGCTGGTCCGCAGACATGCGGTGACGTGTCCAGCCTGGTTGCTGCTTGCCATACAGGGCCCTGATAACTATCAGGGTAACCTCTGACTGTACAGCCGCTGTGTGAGTTCAATCGCATACATGCCAAGCCATGCCGCCAGAATTTTAGAGTTATTACGTCTCAGTATGGACAACAGCCGTTGCAGCAGTGGCTCCGTGTGTTTGAAAGAGCTGGACTCTACTGAGTTGCGGATCTGAGCTCAGGAATCAACTACAAACGCTGATTCAACCCCTATCTGACAAACCAGTAGAGGCAGACTCACCTGACTTTGCCGCCACAGACAAAATCATCACGAGACCAACATAGAACAGCAGGATGTTGGCTCTGTTGGTCATGTTGTCCAGCTGACAGATTGTCTTTGGTACAGTTGCCGTCGTGCTGATGGTTAGGGCTGCATACAGCTGCAATGACTGAAGCTATTGCAGCGCTTGTGCTGTCTTGACGTGAATTGCGCTATTGACGTAGATTCCTTTAGAAAGTCAAGGTTTTTTGCCTGGCTATTGATGATAATGCCTAGCAACATCTGACCTGCAATGGCCAGCAGGTGCCGGGCCTCATGTCAACAGCTTTGAATGACAAAATCGAGGCCGTGTGACTGACTGCCCATACCCTTTGCCCCAGTTGTACTGCAGCCATTGAATCAAGCAACTGCGTTGGAGAAACTGCTTTCAAACCAGAGATGGACAGTTCTTGGTGGTCAGTGAGACGTAGTTGCTGCTGCTGCTGCTGCAAGGCCCATGGCCACCTATGACTGTGGCCCTGCACTGCCTGAGCCGTCATCTGCTTGAACAGCCAACTGCTTTTGGACCCGGTTTTGTGACAAAGCACCACCATACCCTCCCAACTGAAGCCCAAGGCATCTGAGCATGCACCTGAGTGCACAGGCACCTGTGAGCATTGCAAGGACCCACAATGCACTGTTATATACACTTCCAAGAGGTGTTTCTTTCGAATGGAAAGGCAAGGCATCCAACTCGAAGCCTGTGATCGCTGCCTGTGATCACCACCATCACACTGACCCAGTCCAATTGCCCATTCAATTGAATGCGTTACACTGCCGCAAGCAGGGCCCTCAGGCTGCACCCCGGTGCGCACACCACACCCACAAGTGCCAGGACCCCTGCTGCTGCCGCTGCTGTACCCGCAGCTGACCCTGCTGCTCTGCTGCGGCGGCTGTACGCGCAACTGCTGCTGCTGCTGCGGCTGCATCATCTGCAGCGCTGGTGGCCATCATCTACTTCAGTGGGATGAAGCGGGAGCTGTGTGTGGCGCCGATACCGGGCCTGCCGTGCTTCACTGGCTTGTAGGAGATGGAGAACTCGGCCAGGTAGTGGCCAACCATCTCGGGCTTGATCTCAACCTGCATGTGGCGACAGCAGCAGCAGCAGCAGCAGCAGGTGCGTCAGAAG
>QAXK01007350.1:0-28221 GCA_004335735.1 Chlorella sp. KRBP
GCAGCAGCAGCAGGAGCTGTTGGAGAGCAGCTGCTGCCACATGGAAACCTACATGATGCTCAAGTATGATGCTCAAGATGTCGACCCTGTGCTTGCAGAACTTCAGCATGCAGTTCATTCACTTCAGGCAGCTTGCTGTAGGATCATATTGCCGCACTAGTAAAGCTCATAAGGCTGCTCCTGTCGCTCAACAGTGTTGAGAAAGTAGAAGAGAAGTAAGCGAGCTTGTCTGCCCTGCACAGGTGCCTGGATGCGTGGCAAAGTCGTGTGCTGAGGAGGCAGCAGCTGGAGGGCCTGCTGCTGCAGGGCTTGGCCATGTCGGAACAGATGGCAGCCAAGTCTGTGTTCAGGGGCTGGCATGAGGTGAGTGCACTGCCAGAACCATGCACCGGGGGCATTGCAGTCCGAACAAGCCTCCTTGTATGTCAGCATGCAGCAGAGGCTGACCACAAAACCTTGAATGCATGCAATGTGGCCGCTTGTGTCAAAGTGTGTGGCTACAGCACGCACAACTGCACACATGTGTGGCCTGGGTGTGGACCTGCCATGTGCTTGAGGGTGCCTGTTTTGCTTTCGCCGTGGCTTGACTGCAGAGGTGTGAGCGACGCAGGCGTCACACGGCGATCGTGCAGACCACCTCTGACTCACGCCGTCAGCGGCAGCTGACTGCTGGCTGGCTTTGCTGGCTGGACTATGTCAACAGGCGGCAGCAGCAGCAACAGCAGCTGGAAGAGGTGAGCTGTGGATCGTGCCTCTTTGCAGATAGTCCAGAAAGCGGCCGCTGCATGACGCACTCTGGCTTGCTGATGCCTACGACTTGCCTACTACCAAATCCTTTGCAATTCACGAACTTGACTTGAGCACATTGTTGTTCTCAACAGCGAGGAATCGTGCTGCTTTTGCACTGTGCAGCTGACACTTCGCCACCAGCTGTTTGTCTGGCGCAATAATCTGCAAGCCTGGCAAGGCCTGCTGTACCAGAAGGCTTTCCTGCTCGAGGTGGGTACTTACTGTGCAACCCAGCAGATTATGTCAGCAGGAGCAGGACACAACACCAGCGTCCCATTTGCTGGCTTGGCAGTGCGGCCGTGCCACTGCATTACTGGGTGCGATGCTCTTGCGTCAATGCATGGCCCTGTGTGTCAACTGTGATGCTAGTGATGGTGGGCTGACATACACGCCTTTTGTGCCTGCTGCCCACTGCTGCAGGCTGTTGCAGTGCTGCAGAGCAACACAGCCAGCCGCTGCTGCCAGCACTGGAAAGCCTGGGTGGACCACAAGGTCGACTGGAGGAACTTCCAGGCGCGCGCCACGCAGCACATGACTGTTGTGAGGTGAGTTATGGTGAACGGTCTGAAAGTTCCAACCTGCAGGCATGGCATAGCAGACTACCGACTGATACTGCAAAGCAGTATCCTGACCATGTGCACTTCATGCATGTCGACCAGGCCCAGGACAACGCCAGCCTGTATCTCTGTTCTTTTCGTGCTGCGTCTGATGCACAGGGTGACAGCTGTGCTGAGGCTGTGGCGTGTTGCAGCTCACCAGCAGTCCACGCTGCGGGGCTTGCTGGTTAGCTTCCTGCAGCGCAGCCAGCTACGCTCACAGCACAGGGCCTTCACCTGCTGGCGTACCTACCTACTGGCTCGGGTGGCCAAGCGCATGAACGAGCTGTCAGCGCTGCTGCAGTGGGAGCAGTCCAGGACCAGGCGGGCACTTGCTGTCTGGCAGGGCAAGACAGTAGTCTGGAGGTTCAGGTGGGTCATGACTGATTCCCCTGGTGGTGAACTCAGATGGTCTGTACACGATCAAACGCGAGCAGCGTGATAATTCTGCCCAGCTGCACAACAGACAGGCACAACAAAAGCCCTACCTGGTTGCTGGTGTCCCTTGCTTGCTACCAGGCGCCAGCAGCGGCTGCGTGCAGACTCCTACCGTGCCCTGCGGCTGCTGGACCTGGCACTCACCAGCTGGAGCAGTGTGTGGGCCGAGAGCCAGGAGCTGGCACAGAAAGCCTCCTTCTACCTGGCGGGCAGGCAGGCAGAGCAAAAGGTGCTGGTGCTGCGGGCCTGGGGCCCTGAGGCTGCACGCTTGCGCCTGAAGCGGGAGCGGCTTGAGATGTGAGTGGCTTGATATGTACACAGCCTCGAAGCTATGAACTGTAAGGTTGCTTGGTTCACCTGTTGGAGCAATGAAATGATGATGGCGTCAGTGGACCGTCCACTGCACTGTTGACTTGGCTTTAGCAACTGCTCGAAACAGAAGCCACTTTGTCAGGTGTGGATTGGCCATGATTGCCTGCCTTTGCAAGGTGCTTACAGCAGTGCGGTGTGTGCACATGACATGTCTCTTTGTGGCTTCGCTCGGCTGTGCTTTGCTTTGCAGTGCGCGGCTGCACTGCATCGTCACCAGGCAGCAGCAGGTCGTGACCTCCTGGTATGTAGTGGTGACGCACCGGCTGCGCCTGCGGCAGCTGCTTGGGTCAGCAGTCCAGCGCTGGAGCCAGCAGACGCTGTCCAGCGCCTTCCAGACGTGGAAGGACTGGGCGCTGCACCAGGCGTCCCTTGAGCGCCGCATGCGTGCGGTGATGTCAAAGCTCATGGAGCGCACGCTGCAGTGGGCATTCTGCAAGATGAGGTGAGCAGGATGCATGTGCAACAATGCGCCTGACATGTTGAGTACTGCACTGAGGACGATCGTGCTTCCGATGGTGGTTGGGCGTGTGTATCTGCGACCCACACTGTGTATGTTTGCTGTGCACCGCGCAGGGAACACGCACTGCGCAAGCGCCGCAGCAGGTCTGCACAGCAGCACTGGCAGCGACGTGTGGCAGTGGCTGCTCTTGCAGCTTGGCGGCAGCTGGCGCATGATGGTGCATCCTTCAGGGGTGTGCTGCAGGACGTGGGGCACCGCGTGCAGGCCGGGCTGCTCACAGATGCCTTCCAGGGATGGAGGGACGTCGTGCGTGCAAAGCACTGGAAGGAAGCTGGCATGTTGCGGTGAGTGGCACCTCTTGTGCGGCCTGGTGCAAGTGCTGTCTATTGTTGCAACTGTAAGCCAAGTACGGCATGGATATCGAGCATACATGTGGCAGCAGCTGGCTCTGCTGGTAGCAGGTGTGACCAGTCAAGACACACCAGTGAAGGGGTCTTCTGAAAACTGGCGACTGACTGGATGACACTGCAATGGCAATTCTGTTGTGCCACTGCCTGTGTGTGGTGCTTGCAGGGCGCTGATGCTGTGGGGTGGCAACAGGAAGCACCTGTGCTTCCAAACATGGCAGCAGTGGGTGCAGCTCAAGCAAGGCCGGAAGGCCTCACTGAGGCTGGCCCTGCAGCATTGGCAGACCAGCTACATGGCACGGGCACTGGGCTTCTGGCAGTACTACACACAGAGGAAGCAGGTGGGTGTGCCGTGCAGTACATGCACACTGTGATGCTGCACCAATCCATCGGCAACTTGAGGCTGGCTGCAAGCAGCGCTTTGTGCATGCCGCTGCCTCATAATTACACATGCTGTATCTGTCTTCAAGAATTCACAGCACCCCTGCTGGCTGGTGTAACAAGCCACTTCGCCAGTGGAAGCGTCACCATGTGCTGCTGTGCTGCTCTGTGCAGGTGGCCCGCCATGTTCTGCAGCACTTCCGCAAGCGCTACCTGACAGAGGCGTTTGGTGCTTGGCGCAGCTGGTACCAGCGCAAGGCGTACCTGGCAGCAGTCTTTGCAGAGCTGCAGGGCAAAGGGCATCAACAGGTAGGCAACCGGAGAACAACGTGGCTGCTAAAGCTGTTGGGTTCAGTGGCAGCTGCCACACCATGCACTGCATGGCATGTACTGCACGGCTGTTGAGGAACTCGCCTGGCAGTTGCATCCCCTGCAGCCCGATCTGACAGCAAAGTTGTGACGCCATTGCTGCTGCTTGCTTCTGTGTGTCCCAGATCATCAAGGTTGTGTGGAACGCCTGGCGTAGCTTTGTGCCTCAGGCACAGGTCAAGCGCCACGCAAAGGGCAGGGCAGCTGCACACTGGCACAGGCGTGCACTGATCCTGGCATTTGCGTGGTGGCTCAACTATGCTGCGGTCATGAAGGCGCGCAGGCAGCAGCTGGCTGACGCCCTGCTGCGTTGGGATACCAGGCGTATGTGGCTTGCGCTGGACGGCTGGCGTGCAGTGACCCACTACAAGCAGCACAAGCAGCAGAAGCTGGCACAGGTGCGGGACATGCAGAGCTTGAATTGAGCAGCCCATGAACTGTTTTGATGGTATAAGCTCATGCTGACAACAGATTAAGCTTGCCTTTCAGGATTTTATCCCGGTCTGTGCGTGTCACACTGCTTGTCTCACTCGTGGTCTCACTGAACGGTGCTTGTGCTGGTGGGTGTTTGTGGATCAACAGGGAGCTGCTAAGAGGCGGCAGCTGGTGCTGGCAGTGGCCTTCAGGGGCTGGCGCGAGGAGGTCCAGCTGCAGCTGTACAGGCGGCACGTGGTTGTAGTGCTGAACCACAGAGTCAACAACGGGCTCCTGCTCAAGGCATTCAACTGCTGGAGGTGCCCATGGACCAGCTTGGGCTCCAGTCTGAAGTTTCGGCTCTGCGCGCATGATGATGAAGCAGGCATGTCGCCACGTCGCAGATTACTGGCTGGTTGAACCACATGCAACCAGATGTTTCTGCTGTCCGTAGGAAAAACAATCATACATCCTACTACTGCTGCTGCTGCTGCAGGGATGTTGCTGAGGCCAAGCAGGCCCGCCGTCAGCAGCTAGCGTCAGCACTCACCAACTGGTGGCTGACAACACAGCGCAGGGTGTTTGACACCTGGCGGGACAGTGTCCACGAGGCTGTGGTGACCAGACATGTGAGCTGCCGGCTTGCGTTTGTGGTGTCTGTGCTCAGCCCAAGCTGGATCTATGCTGTGGCCATATCTGGCTAGCATATAGTGCACTTGCAGCAATGCATGGACAGCTGTCAAGCCTGCTCTGGAGCCAACAAGCAGCTGCCGCAGACCAACTTGGGGTGCCATGCAAACCAGTGAACATGTTCGTCAAGTTGGCTGTTGTGTTGTATTGCAGGTTGTAGCTCAGTGGCAGCACAAGCTACTGTCGAGGTGCTTCATTTCATGGAGGGAGTACGTCCTGGTACGCCAGCAGTGCAGCATCATCGCACGGGTGGTGACCAACAAGCGTGTCAACAAGCTGCTGCTGCTTGCGTGGACAGCATGGAGGGTGAGCATGGCATCTGTCTCGTTTTGCAGCCAAAACAACAGGCTGAGGCTGAGGTTTTAGTGGGCAACTGTTGACAGCATCTTGTTGAACCATCACCAGCAGCTGCGTCACTAAATACGGAAGCGGGTGCTACGCAACAGCTCTCACCAGAGTGCTAGTGGCCAGCTGACCGGCTGATGTTTCCAGGCCACACACATGTCCTGCTTCTCAATGTGGCTGTCTGCTGGAACCTTGATCCATAAATCTCACCTTGCTGCTGCTGCTGCTGCTGCTGTGTGTTTGTGTTTGCTGCGGGTTGCCAACACAGGAGGTCATTGACGTTCGCCGCCAGGTTGATGGCCGGCTGCGTGCTGTGGCCCAGGGCTGGGACTTTGACCTGCTGTGGCTCAGCTTTGACGCATGGAGGCAGCACCAGCTGTTGAAGCGCCTTGGCAGGCTGGGCGTGCAGCGCTGGCAGACACAGCAGAAGGCCATGTGAGTTGCAGCTTGGGTTGGCCTGTGACATGCGCCACATGCATGGGCGCATGTCTCCGGGTACCCTGCATCCTGCACCCTACATGTAGCTTGTTTCAGCACTGCAGCTCTGGCACCAGCATGTTGTGCACACAGGGGCATGTCTGACAACTGCGGCCCCTGGGTCCTGCTTCACTGCCGCAGGTGCCTGGCTGCTTGGAGGCACTGGGCGCAGCGCCGCCAGTCACTAGCCAGCAAGGTGTCCAGCTACCGTGACAGTGCTGAGCGCAAGCTGGCAGCGGTGGTCCTGCAAGAGTGGCTGCAGCTGGCGTGGCAGCTGCCGCGCGAGCAGCGTGCAGCTGCGTTTGCGGCGCACTGGCTCCAGAAGCGGGGCATGAGGGGCTGGCGTGAGTGGCTGACGCAGCGGCACAAGTGGAAGCAGCTGTGCGACAGTCTCGAGGCTCGGTGGACCAACCTGCACCTGACAGCAGCATGGCGGGCATGGCGTGCTTGGGTGCAGGGGCGGCAGGAGAAGGCGCAAATGGCTGCGACAGTGGCGAAGCGCTGGAGCAACCTGCACCTTGCTGCAGCCTTTCAGGCATGGGTGGACCTTGTGAAGGTGTGTCACTTGCAAGAATGCTAGTGCTGTGCACCTGAGTGTAGTGGTGATCTTCAACAGTACAGCACAACTGTACAGGAAGCCACATGTGTGGCAGTGGCAATGGCACATGCAGTGAAGTTATGTGACCCTAACATGCTCTGCTGTCAGGCAAGCTCCAAGGGAACATGGAACCCACTGTCGGTGTTGCTGCTGCCTAAAACTGCCTGCATGATCATTAACAGGTGGCAAGACATCATCAGGGCGCAGTTCAGACCATAGCTGGCTGCTGGCGCAACCTGCACACAGCAGCTGCCTTTGGTGCCTGGCGCTCTTTTGTCGCTCTGCGAAAGCAGCACAAGGCAGCCGCTGCAGCCGTCGCCGCACGCTGGCAGAACCTGCACCTCAGCACAGCATTCAGCTGCTGGCGGCAGGCAGCTGTGGAAGCTGCTGGACGCGCCTCAGCAGCTGAGGCGATGTTGTACCGCATGGCAGCTGCGACCATCTCTGCGGCATTCAGCAGATGGCACCAGTTTGCCAGTCGCAAGGCACACCTGCGCAGGCAGGCGGACCAGGTGTCAGGGCGGCAGCTGCGGCTGTACACGGAGCTTGCGTACAGGGGCTGGAAAGAGATTGTGCAGTGGCAGGCCAGCAAGCGTGTTGCTGATGCACACTGGAGGCAGGTGGTGCAGCGGTCACTGCTGGCACTGTGGTTCAACCATGCTCAGAAGAAGGCGGGTTACCAGAAGGTAGGCCTGTCACTGCTGTGCTGGGTTTGATGCTCACGTGATGGCTGATGTCTAGGCCTGGGCTGTGTTGCGCCAGACGCAGCAATGTAGCTTTGAGCGTGATTGGCACCTGGTGTTGCAGGGATGAAAGCACCCTACAAACTGCATATGCTGCTCTGTTGGTCTGTTGGCAGACTGCCGCCGTTGTGCGCAGCCACACACACCAGCAGTTGCTCAGGCGCAGCATGAGCAGTTGGCAGATGTACGTCAAGTACAGGCGGCAGAAGGCGACCGCAGACGCATACGCTGCCTCGCGGCTCCAGCAGCAGGTGTTTCTGGCCTGGGCACAGAAGGCCTGCCAGGCACGGGACAAGGCGTATGCAGCAGTCAACATTGCGTCAAGGGTTCATGCACGCGTGCACAACCAGATGCTGTTCCGTTGCTTCGCCGCCTGGAGGGCCAGGGTGCAGAGGGCAGCTGCGCTCCAGGTGAGAAGGCAGGCATCCCTGCAGAGAATCTGCATACGCCTGCCGCTGTGTCCTCCTTCCAGTGTGCTTGTGGTGGCAATGAAGCTGGCAACAGATGTCTACTGACAGTCACAAAGGTGCAGGTGTGCCTGCAAGGCCCAGTGGGGCATGGCTCATGAGCAACTTCACGCATGCTGATTGTTGGCTCACAGCTTGTGCTCACTGCTACTTCTTGTGTGTGGTGTGCCATGCGCAGTCTGTGGTGCTCAGCTTCAGCACCAAACGGCTGCGGGCATACCTGCTCGCTTGGCAGGAGCAGGCGCACATGCTGGCGGGTGCCTCACACCTCCTGAGGCGCCTGCTGACAGTGACACTGAGGGGCGCATTCCAGGAGTGGCGGACTGTGGCACAGGAGCGGGCACACTGGAGTAGGGTGAGCACACAAAAACCCTTCACAATTGTTATGCCTCTGTGCTGACCATCATGCAACACACAGGCCCGGCCATTCTATGGTGTGGCACGAGTAGGGAGCATGGCCTGAACCCAACGCCAATTTTGGTACCAAGAAAACTGAGCGTATCTGATGTCTTGATGCAGGTTGAAGAGCACCTGCTGACGTTCCTCGACATGGACGACACCGGGGCCGGCATGCGGGCCACACGCGCTGCCCTGCACTGGCTCAACCCACCCCTGGCTGCCGCCTTCAGCACGTGGCAGGAGGCAGCAAGGGCCCAGGTGGTGGAGCACACCAACGAGCTCAAGGCCACAAAGTTCCTGCAGCTGGCGCTGTCCCTCAAGGCCTTGACGAGCTTCAAGTGGGCTGTGCAGGAGGCGCGCGTGGACCGGACTGCAGCCAGGCACAGGGGTGGGGCGCTCAAGAGGGCGGTGCTAAGGGGCTGGCGGCAGGTGGCGGTTTACTTGCAGGTAAGGTGTGGTCTGATCAAGATGCTGAGCAGCTCGCCAGATGTGACACATGTGTGTGGTGCTTCCAAACCAACCAGATGTGGGCCAAACAAAAGGCCTTCAGTAGGCCTTCCACGCACCAACTGGGCTTGCTGGTATGTCTGGCTGTGCAGGAGAAGCATCAGAAGCAGGTGGCTGCCGCATATGCCTGGTCAACCAAGACGAAGCACAAGGCCCTCATGGCACTGCTGAGCTACAGCCAGTTCAGGCACACACGTGCACAGCAGACCATTGCAGCCCGGCACCACTGCATCATGACACGCAACGCTGGCGTGCTGGCATCATGGCGTGACCTGGCTCGCTACCTGGCACCCATCCGCAGGACTCTGGATGTCCTGACATCGAAGGTGGGACAGGGACGGCTGCAGGAGGAAGTGATGAGCCCTGCTGTTACCTGGTTTCCCAAGAAACTGCTGGTGCATGCTGGTTGCAATCATTGCAATCAGATTTGTCCGCAGGTGTTGCATGCCACGCTGACATGTTCGTTCATGTGTGTCTTTCTGTGTTCTGCAGCGCCACCACCGCAGCCGGCGTCAGCTGTTTGCAGCTTGGCGCCTCGTGTGCCACCAGTCAGCCCTGCTGCGCATGGCCCAGGGCCGTGCTGCAAGGCGCACACTTGTAAAGAGCTTCATGAGCTGGAGAGATGTCATCAGCATCAAGAACCACCGCAGACATCTATTGCAAGTGCGTAGTGTGCTTGGCAACTGTTGGCGCTGGGAGGGTGTGTAGTACTGCCTTTGAGTGTCAGTAATGTGCCTAGGCATGCGTTCACTTAGCCCTGCTCCAGCACTGAGCATGTGTTGCCTGCCACCAGCATAGAAGATGGGCAGTAGCCTGAAAGTGTACACCCACGCGTGCCACATCATCCTGCCTGTTACCTTCATTGCCAACGTGTCTGACTGCCGGCGCCATCCACATGCTTCTGCCACACAGGCTGCTGTCGGCCACCTCAGCCACCTGCTGTCAGCCCGTGCATTCACACGCTGGCGTGAGGCAGCGCAGGAGCTCAAGGCGCTGCGGGCCAAGGCCCAGGCAGTGCTGCGCAACACCCTGCGCCGCCGCATGCGCACAGCCCTGGCAGCGTGGCTGGGCTACGTGGACTACTGTGAGGCCAAGAGGGCAATGCAGGCTGTGGCGGAGCGGCACTGGAGGCAGCTGTGCAACAGGCACAGCCTGGTGGCTTGGTCTGCCTTTGTCAAGGTGTGGAGGCCCATGCCTTCTTGCTAGGCAGTGGTGGTGCTGAACGGTGGTGGTTGTCGTTGTGGTGCTACATGTTTAAAGTCTGGGATAAAGAGCTGCAGGGCTGATCACTGACCCCTCAACCCACACCAGCAACTCTCCAGGCCAGTACTAGGGACTTCAAGTCAAATTGTGTTTTGTCAGTTATGTAGTCAGGCTGACCATGCTGCCTATTTTTGATGTTGTCTTTTGGCAGCAGGAGGCACGGCAGTTCGCAGCCCTGGCAGAGCAGATGCTGATGCGGCGCCAGCAGAAGCAGCAGGGCGTGATGCTGCACTGGTGGCACCTCACTGCACAGGACCTGCACCACCACAGGTGAGCGCATGTGTGTGTATGTGTTGAACAACACGTTCTGTTGCCTTGGTGTGCCTTGATCAGGCCCTTGCATGCAACTTCCCAAACGACAGCATGGGCAGCACTGTCTAAGGTGTAGCCGTCATGTGACAGCGCTCGATTTGAGCAACTACGGCGTAGTCGATGTTGATGCCTTGATGCAAGATGTCCCAACCCTAACACACACAGCATTGTGGTTGGTGTGCCTCTATGCCGCAGCTGGTTTCCTGACAAGGCGAATGTGCGCATGTGTACCTTGTGCCTCCAGGGTTGTGCTGGACTCCTTCAGAGCCCGCCATGTGCGTGAGGAGGGCGTGGCAGTGTTTGCCTACTGGAGGGAGTGGGCCCACTGGAGGGTGCTGGAGCGCAGAGCCATTGTGGCACACTGGCACAAGATCATGCTGCTGGTGAGGGCTGCTGATAGCACATTCAGGAGAGGCAGCACACGTGCCACTCTTCATGACAATCGTAGTGGCCTTGTCACATTTGCACAGCACAACGTGGGTTCAACGTGGGTTCAACGTAAGTTACTATGACAGCAGTCACTTAGAGACAGACTAGCAAACGCGCACATGGGCATACCAAAGCTGACTCCTGCTGCTGCTGCTGCAGGCCTTTGCCGCCTGGAAGCAGCAGCATGAGGACTTGCAGTGCGACAAGGCTGCCGCACACAATGTCAGGTGCCACACAGGCCGGGCCATGGTGGCCTGGAAGCTGGGCCTGGCCCTCATCCATCGCAAGCGCAGCTTGATTGCGGCATCCAAGCAGCTGGCTGCGCACCACAGGCAGCAGCACAGCCTGGCGGCCTGGATGCGGTACACGTACTACAAGCACATGGGCCACGTGGGCCTGCACTTCAGGGTCAGGCGGCTGGCGTGTGTGGTGATGAGGGAGTGGCAGGAGGTGAGCAGTGCTGCACAGGCCATCGACATGGTAATCCTTTGCTGTGAATGCCTGTTGGGGTTGCCAGTGGGCACTGTGATGTTTGATGTCCCCAGCCCTGAGCACTTTCGGGTGGTATAGGTGCTACATTGACATATACACAAACATATGGCCTTGCTGTTTGGCTGTTGGGCCAACAACAGTGCCTCACCTGAGCAGCATTTTACAGTCTTCAGAACGTGTTTGTTGTGACTGCTGCTGCTGGTGCTGTTGGGCTTGCACAGGCTGCCCGGTTGCGTGTGGAGGAGCGTGAGACGGCACAGCTGCTCACACACCAGCTGGCTGTCAGCTGTGCCACACGTCTGCTGACCCAGTGGCAGCAGCTGCTGCGGGCCAACACACACTGGAGGGGCCGCCTGCTGCAGGGCTGCCTGGGCTTCTGGGCCCACTGGGCACCTGAGCACAGGGCACGCAATGCAGGTGAGGAAGTGGCACCTGCTGCTGACGCCATAACCTTCATTGACAGGGATGCTGGCATGTGGCCCAAGCACCTGGCGTGCTTGTATGACATGCATGCAGTGAACCGGATGAGCTTGATACTGCCAGGCAACTCAGTGGCACAAGCTGCAAGTCCCAAACCATGTGTTCCGGCAAGCCCATGCCTCATGGTTTGTATGCACCCGATGTACACGGGGCTCCCTGCTCCTGCAGGTTGGCGGGCTGTTGCTGCTGAGCTGGCAGCCCGCAAGCTGTCCCGGTGCTTCTACTGCTGGCGGTGGTACTGCCAGGTCCGGCTGCTCAGGGAGGTCGCCTTCCAGAACAAGCAGCGGGCCATTCGTGAGGCACTGGCTGTGGGGGAGCAGGTGGCGCGCCGCAGGAAGGCTGCGCTGCTGGCCTCAAGCTTCATGGCATGGCATCTCCAGGTGGGCCGTGCCAGCTTCGCCCCATTGTTGCTCATCAGTGCCTACTCGGTGATGGTCCAGGCAGCAGGGCTGATAGAGGGGGTTGCTTTTCCTGCGCTTGCACTCAGCTGCATGCCCTTCACGGCATTCCATGCCCACACACCGTGTGCTGCATCCCTGCATTTTCATGGTTTCACAAATGTACTGAGTCTTTGTAGACATCTCATGGTTGCTGACGGGTTGCTCTTGACATTCCTCATGAACACAGGTGAGCAAGTACAGGCAGGTGGCTCAGAAGCTGGCAGGCCTGCTGGCACGCAACCTGGCCACCTGCTTCAGGTCATGGCGGGAGGCAGCAGATGAGGCACGCGTCAACCAGCTGCGCGCCCAGCGACAGTACACCACCTCAACACTCAGCAAGCTGTTGCCAGCGTGGCAGGAGGCAGCAGCAGAGGCCAGGGACCTGCGGGAGGCAGCTGAGGCAGCAGCAGACAAGCAGCAGCGCAGGGTGCTGCTATCCAAAGCCTGCCGTGGCTGGGTTGAGGAGATGCAGGTGCTGCAGGCACAACGCCAGGGCCTGTGGCAGTTGATCCTGATGCTGCACGGGAACGAGCGCCAGCAGCTGCTGCGCGAGACAGTTGGGGAGTGGCGCGGCTGGGTGCAGGACCGCGTGGCGCTGCGCAGCTGCATCGCAAGGTTTGTCAACAAGCGCAGGCTCGCATGCCTGTTGGAGTTCCTCACGTTGTGGCAGCAGTACGCAGCAGCGATGCGGGGCGGGAACGCGGACGTCACCCCCGAGGCCGTCCTGCTGCATGTGCTGACGCCCCAACCACAAACCCGGCCTTTCAGCCCCGGCGCCACCTGGCCAGCTGCAGCATACTGCACATGGCCCGGTGTTGCTCATGCCAGCTCGCCTGCTGGACATGACGGCCAGGACAGTAGATGTCCCACCCCAGCTGCAGCACACGTGAGGGCTCCTTCACCACCTGGCATCCTGCCAGTGACAAGCGGCCCTGGCTCCCCCCTACTGGGCCCACGATCAGCTGAGCAGGACCGCAGGCTTGCAAGACGCTGGGCTGCAATGGGTGGGACAGCGGCAGAGGTGAGGTGCCACGTATCGAGCAACTGGCATGCGACGGTGTGCGGCAGTGCCCCATCATGTATGTGTGCCCACGAGCAGGCCACAAGCAGCGTGCTTGTGTTGGGTATCGACCAAGCGTTTGGCTGGCGGTGTACAGACATTCTGCTCACTTTGCCACCTGTGCACTGAAGTGACATCTGTGCCGACCGACCCAACTGTATGCGTCCCTCCCTGTGAAAATGCTGCAACATGAACTCCATCGGATGTCACATCATCAGGTGGACGTGGGGTCGGATGACGAGGCCCACCTGCTCCAGGGCCTGCCCCCAACAGAGGCCACTGCCTCTGCTGCTGAGCGGCAGGCGCGGCAGCAGCCCCTGCTGGAGCTGTCCAGGGGCTACAGGCAGCGCAGGGTCACCCTGGGTGACGACAGGCGGCACTACGATGATGCAGCTGAGGCGGCTGCAGGGGGTGTGCCCTCACCCCGATGGGACCTGCACTCTGTGGCGGAGAGCGTGCAGCAGGTGGGTGAGGCGGTTGGTGCAGTGGCTGTCTCTGCAAGGCTGGTGTGAATGCTGTGCAGGATTGGATGCCAGCGGTGACGGTAAAGCTTCCATGTGTGGCGCAGGGCATTTGCTGGCCATGGCTCCTGACTGACAACAGAACACTGTCATGCATGCCCCCCTGCAGGCACATGAGCTGGGCCTCTCGCCATGGCAGTTGCCCAGTGTGCGCACCAGCCCACCCCCCAAGCCCCCACACCCCGACCACCTCACCCTAAACCAGCTGCGCAGCTACGAGCAGCACTACCCCTACTCCCTGGAGCAGCAGTGGCAACAGCAGCAACATGCAGCGTGCTGGCAGCAGCATGAGCACATGCAGCTGCTGCGCACCAGCCTGCAGCAGCCGATTGGGCGCCCAGGCTCTGCAGGCACCGACCGTGACTTCCAGCCACTGCTGCAGCAGCAGCTGGAGCTGCAAGAGGTGCTGAGGCAGCAGCAGCGGGAGCAGCCACTGCCCTGGCAGCAGCACGAGGCGAGTCCCTCACTACAGCAGCAGCACGTGTCTCAATCTCCTGGACCCCCTTCCCAGCCTTGGCACACAGGCAAGCCTAGGTGGCAGTCGGCATCAGCTGCTGTTGCAGCAACCGATATTCGTTGGCCTGAGAGGCGGTCAGCAGGCAGGTCTGCCCTCGTGCCCGCAGGCGGCAGCAGCAGCAGCAGCAGCAGGAGCAGCAGCCCAAGCGCAGCAAGTGCATTGGCGGGCTCGGTCACCTGTTCACAAGGGCCGTATGGCAAGCAAGGGCACCAGGGCGGTGCTGCAGGTGCCGACTTGCACAAGAGCAACCACTGGGCCGCAAAGGCTGTGCTGAGGCCCGTGTCACCAGCAACAGTAGCTCAAGCTTCCGTGAGCAGGCACCCTGGCCAAGAGCCTCGCAACGGCAGCAGCAGGCAGCAGATGCCAGACTTCAACGGCCAGGTGCTGCCGCGGGAACTGGCTGCGCTGGTTGCGCAGCAGCTTGCTAGGCGCACCCTGTGACAGTACCCTGTTACTGGCATGGGTATGCGTCATCATCATCGTCATGAGTTGTCATGAGGACTTGCTGCACGCATTGTTTGGTTTTGCGGAGGGTTCACGTGGATGTATCAACAGAGCTCCCTGACTGGTTGTACCCATGTATGGGCTGGTGTTGGGTGACTGGCAAGGGCCAAGTGGTACATGGGCTGGTGTGCACAAGTGTGCCACAGCACTACGCCCACACGGGGAATGCATACCATACGTGATACACTGTCTTTGCAGTCATTCGTATGCCACTCTGTGTGCCAAGTTTGTAAACGTTCCAGTGCCGTCCAATTTCTTTGTGGAGAAGTGCAACCAATGCCATAATCAGCTGCACTGCCTGGCACCGGTTGCAGCTATTCGGCCGGAGTCCACAACATGTTACATTGGCAGGAGATCACGCTGCATGTTGCACAAGATGATACAACGATAGATACAACTTTCAACCCACACGTGCCACGACTCCTGCCATGACATGTCGCACCCGTATCACACTGTCACACAGGTAGGGCCCACACACAACACCCTGGATACTTCAGCAAGGTAGCACAAACAGCTACAGCACACTGCAAGAGGGGGGTGCTGCTGTTGCCAGCACATTGCACAGCCAGCGGACGACACGATGTGCTGACTCTCTGCCAAACAAGACGTGCTGGCTGAGCAGCAGTCTCCCTCTGCATTGGCCCAAAAAAGAGCTCTTTGTACAAGCTGCAACAGTGCAAGCTGCTGCAGTACACTCTGCATGGTCCGGATGCTGCGCTGCAAAATCCCCAGCACCTCAACTCAACATAAGTATGTACGCAGCTGTTGTTCAGCCACACGACTCCTCGCGCTTTACAGCATGGCCAGCATTGACCAGCCTGAATGACACACTCCAGCTCACACTTCACAAGTGTAACATGCAGTGCTCAGTGCGGGCGGCCCATTCGTTGACACCCCGCCAAACCATCCCCGCCACAGATTGATGTGCAGGAGTTGGCTCTGTGGGAGGTCACAATTGGGGAGCTCAGGACCATATGGTTCCGAGCTTACCACTTGGGCTCGGGGATCTTCCACAGCTTCTTGGTGACGACGGTGATGTGGTTGTCAGACACATACTCAAAGAAGTCCTTGACAGCCTTCTTGTCGTGCAGGGCCCACAGACCCTTGGGGGAGTCAAAGTGGGCGTAGCTGGTGAACAGGATGTTGTTGCCTGCACAGGCGGAAGTGTGGGAGGACAGCAAGCAGCAGCATGACGTCAGCCACCATCACTGCGAGGGGTAAACGCAAAAGTACAGCTGGAAATACCGCTGGGCTCCCTACACGCGTGCGAGCAACGCACCTGCAGGCTTGTTGAGTGTGAGAGACACAAGGCCCTTGGAGTCAGCCACCTTGGACTCCATCTTCTTCCAGGCCTTGACAAAGCCGCAGTGCTCTCCTGCAGATGCACAAGACACAAAAGCAGTAAGCATACCCACACACACGCTGGTGCGCAATACCACACGCACGCGAGCCTGTTGATAGATTGGCAGTGCAAATTGGGACCTGCAGCACAGCTCTCATACATCAACTGCACAAGACGATAGAGCAGCAGCGTGCTCATGAGAGCTGATCAGCACTCACCGGGGCGCACGATGTAGGCAGTCAGCAGCCTGATGGGCCAGCCCTTGCCCTTGTTGTCAGCAGTGGCAACTGCCTTGGAGTCAACAGCCTTGTTGGCGTCACCGTAGTAGCCACCAGCAATCTGCAGGACAGCACAGACAGGTGCAGCGACCAGAATGGTTCAGTATGTTGTTGCAGTGCAAGATACGGGAGATTGGGGCGTTGAGACAAGGCAACACACATGTACAGGGCATGAGAGGTGTGCAGCAGCGTGATGCTGCATGCCCACAAGCCGTCTGCGGGGTGGCGCAGGCGCAGGGTACCACTGACGCTGATCAGGACTCCCACAGCAGCACAGGCAAAGTTGGGCAGACCAGCGGTCCCATGAAGGCATGTGCACATCCCTGGGCGCTTACCCTGAAGATCAGGTTGGTCCTGACGGCGATGTTGGCGTTCATGAGGTAGGATGCAAAGTCACGAGTGGCCTCGGACCTGCCGCACACAACGCACGCAACGGTGGCTGTCAACACCAGGGTGGAGGTTATGCGTCACTGTCATGTGTGGTGTGGGTCTCCGTGTCAGGGATAGTGGGTTCAAACAGTGCATTGGTCCTCCAGGATGCTCCAAGGGCAGCAAATACAGCAGCACCTACAAAAAACATTGCGCATGCGACTTGCATGCACCGTCAACAAGACTTGCTGCATGTGGATAGCAAAGTGCAGGACTGATGTTGGCCTAGCGTCACATACCTTGCGTGCTTGATGAGGCCCTCAAAGTCGGTGTAGACGGCATAGCTGGTCCACACGATGTTGTCGCCTGCCACCTTGGCGAGGCTGAGGTACTTGAGGCCCTTCACCTCCTTGCTCTTGGCCTGAAAGCGCCAGAACTGACGCACAAAGTTGCCGTGCAGGTCTGCAGGACACACGCGCAGACAGGCAGGGGGGCAGGCGGGCAGCAGAGTATGTTGGAGACAGTGACACAGGTGTTCTATGCACGCCTTGACACAGAACCACAGGGGAAATGAAGAGGAGGTCCTGTGCCAAGCTTGCAGGCAGGCACGAGTGCTTGTACAGACAAGGCTTTTGCAGGTGTGAAATTCTCACTGCAGCATGCACGCAACACAGAGCAACAGATACATGCGCCGTCACTTGTGAGATGCACATATGGAGGTACCTTGTAAGGCTCGGGACAGGCTGTCCTCACACAACATACTACCAGTCACCATGCACCTGCACCTCAAGTGACTGGGCCCCACCGTCACGCATGCAAGGAAAGTTGACATGACATGTCTGAACAGGCTACGCAACAGCGCGGTCTACTGCAACCCAACAAGCACTCGTGACAGCCTGCAAGTTCGAGTACTGCAGCTGCACCTGGTGCAACCCCTGGCACAACAGCACCAGGCAAGCCATGCACTCAGGACCACGAGCAGCAGCTGCTGCTGCTGGGTGACGGGAAAAACCTACCAGGCTTCACCAGGTGCTTGGTGGCGATGCGGATGGGCCACTTCTTCTTGTCCTGGATCTCGGGCTCGGTCAGGACATCCTCCAGGCTGGAGTACAGGCTGCCGGAGTTGAAGCCTGCAGCACAGATGCATGGCACGATCATACATCAGACAACCATATGGATGCCTTCTGCTCTTTGGCTCGGAATCAACGTGGCTGATTACGCCATGCAGCATAAGTGATCTCGAGGCCGTGGAAGCATCTGTGACGGAACGCGGAATGAGCACCATGCCGCCCGCCAGTAGACGCATTCAAGCTATACAAGGCTTCTGGATGCAGGAACGAGGACGACTGTGTGTGTAGGTGACCAACAGCTTCCGTCTGGGACCACTCACCCAGGTCCAGTGTGTTGTCGTCGCTGTGGTGGGCCTGCACGCCACCGCTGCTCTGGAAAGCGACAACAGATTCGGGGAGATCCTCCTCAACCAGCTGCAGGTCCGGCATGCGGGCAGCATTGGCCACAGCCAGGAGGGCGATCAGAGCGAAGAACTTCATGGCTGCCATGTTGTCTTACAGTCTGCAGTAAACAGACCTTGTGTGACAATATAATGGTGCTTTGCGGCGGGCTTGCATGTATACGAGACGAAGCAGCATGGATGACGACGAGAATGACTCTCCAACTCCTACCATTTGAAATTTCTGGTTCTTAGCTCAAGGTACGGACAAAAGGCAGGAGCGACAGCACAGTCCCCACTATGCTTCACATATATGTACAATGCTTTACAAGGTGCGATATCTTGTTGGGACAAGCGCTTGACAACAACGAAATGCACTTGAAAGGGGAAGATCTGTCATTGCAGATCTACCATGCGACAGGGGCATAAGATCACACTGCAGCGCTGTTCGTGAAGCGCATTACAACTCAGTGCGATCACTTGCATCATCTGCATCTGCATCACCACCAGCGCTGCTGGCAGTGGCTGCTGCTGCTGCCGCCCCGGCTTCTGCTGCAAACTCCTGCTCCTGCGCCTTGAACTGGGCATCCACGCTGTCTGTGAACTTTGCCTGCTCATCATCGAGCCCCGGCCACTCCTTGATGATGCGGCGTGCTGCTTGCAGTTTGGGCTCCTTCGTCTTAGGGTTGTTGCACAGGTCGATGGTGCGCGCCTGCAGCAGAGGACACAACAGGGCAGCACGTGGTTCGCTGAGCCCGGGCCATGGGTTATACAGGGGCTGCACGTGTCATTCCACGTATGCTTTGCTCAACCTTGCGTTTGTACCAATGTGCATGATGGATTCATCCACCATGCATGCTGTTGCAAGGTCACTCTCCAGCTGTGTGTGAAACACACAGGTCTGCAGTGTTTGCCTCAGGCTGGTCAGACGCCCAATGCACATGCTGCATTCTGTAGCTGGCAGCCGTCCAGCACTGTCAGCCTACCAACACATTACAGCAGGGCATGCCACCCTGCAGGCTGGCACGGACAACTACAGATGGCCCGTGTGTCTGCGCGCACCTTGCTCTTTGTGCTGTTGCCACACCAGCTTTCACACCACAGCCACTCCTGAGGCAAGCTGAAGATAGGCAACTGGTGCTGGGCATAGTTGGGCAGGTCCTGCAGACAGACACAGCACACCATCAACCGCATGTTAGCAGGTCGTATCCCTGCATTGTCGGTGCAAACCTGACACTATGTCGCATGTCGATGTGTAGGTCATTGCAGCATGTAAGCTGCCAAGCTCAAGTCACGCCCGCACCCTTGCTGCAGTGGGTCAAGCAGCCAGGTAGCCGCAGGCCCCCGTCACAAGACCACCAGTGCGTACAGGTGTGGGTGGGTGGGTGGGCTCACCTGGTCCAAGTTGGCAAGGCTGTTGGGATCTTTGCTCAGGTTCTCGTAGATCACTCGCAGCTGGTCACCAGCTGACAGTTGCCTGCAAGGTGGCATCACACGGCACCAGAATGCACAGCACGGCACAGCAGGTGTGGCAGGTAGTCCCAGTTGGGGGATGAAAAAATGAGCATGGGGCCCAAACCGGCTCTTGGTGACGCGTGTAACACAAGTGACTGAGTTGACGGCGACATCCACCTCCATGCCTTGCATCACACTGTCAGCAAGCACACACTGTATGCCAGCCTGCAAAGGCTGACCGTTTGGGAATTCCCTCCCAACCATGCCACAGCAAGAGAGCGTGTGGAGTTGGTCGTAGTGGCCCCACCTGAATCGCTCCAGGTCGATCAAGTACAGTGCACTGATGTGGTAGGGCTTGCCCCCAAGGTGCTGCTGCCAGAACCCGGTCTTCCAGAACCTGCACAGCATACATACAGAAGCAATTTATGGCTCCCGCCTACTAGTAGTGTGCTTGGTTGGAGGCAAGGCCCTCTCTTGTCTGGCCTCACAAGGGAGCCCAAAGATGGATGCGAAAAGCCTTACAAGGGGCTTGTAACAGCTGCAGGGTGAAAGTAGCAACAGTATAGCCCCAGTGCACACCACACTCTGAGCAGAAACGAACAAATTGATGGGAACACATCCCTTGTGTCAGTGGGAATGATGTGGATGATGCTCACCGGTATGGCTCCGTTTCCTTGTTGGTGTCGCAGAAAGGTGTGTAGGCATACGGGGCACCCTGTGACAGCAAGACAACACAAGCGAGCCACAGTCAGCACTGGTTGGTTACACCGGCAGGTCCTGCTGCATGGCAATTTGTGTCATAATAGCCAGGCGGCAACATGCTGGTTGGAAGTGTGGTCAGTTGTGTTGCCTTAGTGTGTTGCCACAGACGCCTGCTGGCAAAGGAGGGTGCTTTCAAGCAGCAGGATCTGCGCACATGCAAACCATGCACTGACTTGCAGACACATGCTGTGACGTGTGCTCGCACCTTGAGATCCATGTTGTAGAGCTTCGCCAAGTCCGTGCGCACGACCTGGTCGGAGTCGACGAAGATCATGCGCGGCACGTCCAAGGGGAACAGCACGTCGAGGAACAGGATCTTGTACGCCCAAATGATGCGCTGCTTGTCCGTCTGCTTGTGCAGCCAGTGCGGCCACTTGTACGTCACAAACTCGTAGTCAAAGCCATACTTCTCCGCCATTGCAGGGATGATGCGCTTGTGGTGGGGTGACATGTAGTTCGAGATGATCCAGAACTTCACCCTGCATGAAGGCAGCATACAGTGACAGCAGTCAGCGGCTGCATCACACGGCGATGCGGTATAGCTGCAGCACCATGCAAGGCAAATTGAACAAGCAAGCTAGACACGGGCCTGCATCTGTCACCCAGCAGCCGCCCCTGCTGGGTTGTGTTCAACGCATCCATCAAAATAATGATATTCAAACATCAGTCCAGACTGATGTATGACGGAAACACAGATATGTTGAATATGGATACACAGATCCGTGCTACTCCAGCACTCACTTGGACTTGGTGTTCTTGATCACGCTGAGGATCATGATCTTCTGCAGGCGCTCGTACATGTGGCCGCTCGCCACCGTGAAGACGTTGATGGTGCCGTAGTCCTTCTTGACAGCCTTGCTGGTAGCCGCTGCATCTGCGGCTGGCAGCAGCGACTCCGACTCCTTGCCTGGCCGCTTCTGGACCTTGAGCAGCAGATGCTTGCCTGCAGCACAAGGGGGGGTGCACATCATTCAGTGACGTTCACATGTGTGGACGGTGTCACCAGTGCCATGCAATCACACAAAGCCAGCTGCAGGGTTGAGTGGCTTGGCAAGGCTTGGAGCCGGCTGGGCTGTCCAGAGGCTGCACTTGTCGCCAGGAGAATGCCAAGCTTGGGCTAAGCCCTATGCCCTACCTGTGAAGCTGTGCAGCAGCACTTGCGCCGAGAAGTCATGACCCGTTGCTCCCTGCTCTGTGCCCGTGCTGCCTCCAGAGCGCCTGCCCCAGCCCCAGCCGGAGGAGATGGCGCTGCCGCTGGTGATGCTGTTGATCTGGTACAGGTCCCTGCTGCGACCTGGTGCAATGGACAGCTCCCACAGGCCTGGTGAGGCCTTCAGCTGGAAGTAGCCCAGGTTCTGCATCACCAGGGTGTCCACCTGATCGCAAACAGCCACAGACACACGCCACAGCGACAGCACAAAGCAGGGTGACACAGTGCCATGTTCAACAGTGCAAGAGGGCTTCCAGAGTGCGGTGGTGTCACCAGCCCAGGTGTGCGGGCCTCGGTGGATGCTGCACCTTAGGCATTTTAGGCACCTTAGGCGACACACTGACATTTTGCTGCTTGTGGCATCCAGAATTGTACAGCTGTACTTGGGAGTCAAGCAGCCCATGATGGGGCCAAAGCACCAAGCGCAAAGATGGCGATGGCTGGACACCTGGCAGGCTCTGTGCGTGCACTGCAGCTGCCAACAATGCGGCTGCAATGGGCCATCATGTGATGTGTTGACACCCACCATGTGTGGCCCCTGCTCTGTGCCCAGGTGGAGCTCCAGGCCCTTGGGTGGGGGCAGCTGCTTGCCTGGCGCAAACTCAGTGCAGCTGCCAGTCAGCATGATCGCGTCAAGCTCATACTCAGCATAGGCCACCTGCAGAGCACCCCAGACCACACACAACACAGTTCTGGCCTCACTACAGAGCGACCAACACCAAGGCTTGCCTGCCGGCCAAGCCAGCCTTTGGTGGCAGTCCCTGCCTCTGACACACTAGCTGGTTGTCCTGTCGGACATCTGGAAGTGAAAACTAGGACCCTTGTGCATGTGCAAATGCGAAGAGTGTTAGCACATACGAAGACGATATCGCAGAGAAGTCACAAGATCGACTGCAGCAACCTTGTGGTCACGTCAAAGTCAACAACAAGGTCACAACAGGTCTAGCAGCACCCCCCACCCCCACCCCACCCCCACACACGTACCTGTTCAGATATGTCAGCCAGGCGCAGGTTGTCAAGGTCATGGAGGGCCATCACTGGCTCCACAAGCCAGCTCTCAGGCAACTCCAGGTTGAGGGTCAGCACACGCTTCTGGGGCAGCCTGTCAGACAGCACAGCAACACAAAGCGCTGGGTGATTAGTACTACTCATGTGCTGCTAGATCTGGATCAGCGAGAGCCAGCACACATGCAATTGCTGGCTCCAGAGCATGTCACAGTGGGTGCTGCAGCAGGTGTGTAGCCCGCTGGGCATCCGGCCACACTGCAGCGCTCACCTGGGGAAGTAGGCTGAGGGTGCTCCGGGCAGGCGTATGCGGCCCTGCTCATCATGCTGGAAGTCAGGCAGAGCATATCTGTACAGGCACACGACAGCAGGTCAGGTGGGTGGGTGGGTGGGTGGGTGGATGCCGGACTGCTGTAACATGAAGTATCCTTGGGCATTACATGCCTTGCACATCGATAGTGATATCAGCATGCCGTGGCCGGCACACCGTCAGGGCCATGTCGTGGAGGGTGAGGGTCACCTGTAGAAGCTCTTCAGGGGCAGCTCTGACAGCTCCGTCTGTGGGTTGAGGTACAGCCGCACAGACGGGTTCAGGACGTCCTTCAGCAGCAGCAACACCTGCAACAGCACAACACAGCATGAGGCACAAACGGAACAACCCCAGGCAGTATCTTTGACCCCGACCTTCCAGCTGGCGGCTGCATGCTTCAACCACCCGTCACCATCAGTCGTTTGTACAGCTTGCTGCCAACCGCGGCGCTGCACGCCTGATCAAGATGGCAGTCGCATGTATCGCATGCCGATAACATGAGAAGCCGCAACAGGCACGGCAGCATGCAAGAACTTCAAGTCACCTGGCTGAGCCGTTGTGCCTCTCTTGTGAGTGGGTTCAGGATGGCCGTCAACTGCAGGTCTGCATCATCAGCAGGGGGCCCCACAGTCACAACAGCCCAGTCACTCAGGCTGCCCAGCACCTCTGCAGCACAGACACACAGCACGGGAGGGGGCAGGCCCCGTCAGCAGGCAGGGCTCTCAGCAGGCAGGCAAGGCTTGCTCATGCCATATGGTTCCCGGAGCACTTTCACTTTCCTTTTGTGCGCACGGAAACCACAGTCTCTGGGCGCATCGCAACCGTCTGCCGCATGTTGGGTGGTTCCAGTTAGTTACCAGGTGTATTCAGACAAGTGAGTGAGCTCATCACGATCATGTCGCGTTGTCACTGTACCCAGCAGTGCACTATGCCGTGCTGCGCCTCACCTGTGAGCTGCTTGGCATGCAGCGACCCAAACTTGCTGTCGGGGTACACCTGTGCAGCCAGGGCGGACGCGGTCACCATCACGACTGTGCCGGTGTCTGCTGCACTCATAGTGCCTGTGGACTCTGTGGCACTGCCACCTGCGTCCTTGGCCTGCTTTTTGGCTGCTGAGCGGTAGCTCTTGAGGTATGTTGCCAGCCCACCGCCGGCCTGGAAGGACTCAGCATACAACTGCAGCAGCCCAAAGTCCTCGGCAATCAGCTCTGCACAAGCAGGAGGCGGGTGAGGACAACATGAGCGGGTCACAGCACTGGTGGAGTCAAAGCGACTGGAAAAGAGAGGGCTTGTGCATCTTGCAGCACACTGTGCTACGTCTGCGCTGTAGCTACATCCTATATCTACCGTGTGAGAGTGAAGTTCGCATGTGTATGTTCGGCAAGTGGCACTTACAAAATGCAGCACATGCAGCTTCAGACGGTCAGCTGACCCAGCACCTGCGGCCGTCAATGCAGTGTGCCGGACGTCAAAAACTTCCAAGCTGCAGCTTTGAGCTCCTGGTGGTTCTACACCACACTGCATGGGTGAGCTCACCTGGTGGGGGCATGTCAGGGGTTCTTGGGTCAAACACCCAGATGACGCGTCCGTTTGTGATCACGGCACATGACTTGGCAGGCAGCTGCAGCTGCTGCACCACCAGGGACGTGCTGTTGGCCAGTAGGGCCTGGGCCTCTGCCACCTGCAGGCATGGGCCACACACCGCATAGGGAAGTTTTGCATCAGCCTCTTGACACGCACACACAATCCCATGGTTTCTTGGCTCTGATCAGCTGGCACGTCAACAGTCGCATGCAGAGCAATCAGCTGGATATCCGACGAGGCAATCTTTGGTGCGCTGCAAAGAAATCGAGTCAGTGCTGGCGTGAAGCATCAAAGGTTGCCTCAGCGGGCCCCTGACCTGATCTGCATCCAGCTTGAATGCCTCTGGGCTCTTGACCTCAGCCTCCTGCACCACCTGCTGCAGCTGCTGGACCATGTCTGGCGTCAGCTGGGTGGCTGGGGTGGCAGCGAGCTGCGACTGCTGTGTAAGCAGCGCCTTGAGCAGCTGCAGGAGCTTGGCGTCCTTCACAAAGGCCTGCAGCACCAGCGAGTCAGCACGCCACGGGTACATTAGACCACACTTCACCACAATTAGGTTGAGCTTGAGGGTTGCACATGCGGGCATGTGCTGACTGCAGGGCCTGCCAGCCGGAATACCCATGCAGGCCCTATCAGCGCAGCTTTAAGTCACGAGGGACCCCTATCTGCCGGTGCATGTGCGTGCTGTCTGTGGCTGGAACAAAGCCAGGGCTTGGTGGCGGCGGTGAAATGAGTGTGTGCGTACCTTCTGAGCTGCCACCACAGCCACATCAAGCACCGATGTGTTCTGTCCGGGTGCCAGGATGAGTGCTGCACGTGAGGCATCTGGCTCTAGCTCCTCATCATCACCCGACAAGTAGTTGAGGGCGGCGGCTGCAAGCCCACGGCCACTGGAGACATACGGCAGCACAGTGCAGGACAGTACAGCGCAGCACACCCGCAATGCAGCGCAGTGGAGCATGAATGAGACAGAGCGCCACATTACACAGCCGCACAATACAATCCACTTCCCGTCGTGAGGAATACTCATCACCTGCAAGGCTGCCCCTGTCTGTATAGCTGCGTGCTCAGCACAGGGCCAGGGTGTGCAGGGCTGCAACCACGCTGCGGGTTCAGGTGGCGGCACATAGGCAACTGCCACTTAGAGCCCGTGGAAGCCCTCGAACCCTAGGATTCAATCAAGTGAAGCCTGCGGCACAGTACCTGGGAGTTGACAGGTCTGTGACAACCCAGTGAGTTGCCGCCTTGACACGCGCCTCTGTTCCCTTGGAGTGCAGGTATGTCAGCGCCTTCGCACCAGGGTGCTGGACTGCATCCACCAGCACCAGCTGCGGACACACAGCACATCACAGCAGCACAGCGCAGTTCAGCATATGTTGAGTACTAGTGGTATTGCACAGCTGCTGCTGGTATGTGAGCGAGTTTGTTGCGCATGTCGGTTGTCAGTACGAGCATGCAGTACCCCAGAAACGGCCCAGAGACCCTGTGTACTTGCCAGCCCCTGCTCGCTGACCCAGCTGTCTTGGCCTAGCCACCAGCAACGCCAGCTCAGTGCTGGCTGGCGCACCTTCTGTGTATCGGCATCAGCACCCTCGTCAAGCGCCAGGATGCGTGGGTTCCAGCGGCGCACGGACTGGTGCATCTCCAGCAGTGAATCCACCACCGACTGCTCATCGTCCATGCGGCCAAAGTAGATGTGCTCCTGCAGGCCCCGCATCTCCTGCATGATGCCCATACCCACTGCTTGGTCCACGGGGGTCTGCCCGCCCTCTGGGACCTCGTTGATGAGGCCGTTGAGCCACCACATGGGCTTATGTAGGTGGCCCAGGCCCTTGGTGATGAGGTAGTTGGACATGTCAGACAGCTGCATGCCCACCTCTGAGCTGTAACCACTGCCCGACATGAGGTCATCCCAGGCCTGCGAGGCAGGCAGCAGCAGGCAGCAAGAACAAGGCGTTAGCCGTGTGTGCATCATACAGCATGCATGGATCCATCCAGCCGCACGTCATCTGAGAAGTGCCCATGGGCACCTGGCCAGGCACACACCAGCTAATGATCAGCGCAGGGTTCAAGTGCTGACATACGTCTGCAGCACAACCCCCATCAGCTCAAAGACCTGACACACTTGTGCAAGTCAGCAACAACAGACAGACACTTGGGAGGGACCTTCAAGAACCCGGGTGAAGCAGGGTTCAGCGCACTGTCTGACCTGTGCAGGGGTCTTCTTGGCCGCTTGCTTGGCCCTCTTTGTGCTGGCAGTGGCTGCTGCTGCAGTCCAAGCCTCTGAGAAGCTGGTCTTCAGCAGCTTCTGCACAGCCTTGTCGTTGTTCTTGGCCAGTGTTGCCGCCGCCTTGGGGTCTGCGAGGCGCTGCCAGTAGTCCCAAGCAGCACTGGCTCCCAGGGAGGACTTGAGGGTGAGGAAGCCCCGTGCAAAACGCTCCTGAGCAGACATCTCCTGCACAACAGCGAGTGGTTTCAAAACGACACAACAGCAACTTCAACTTGTGCGTCTGACTTGTCGGCGCCACAGCATGTCAGGGCCTGTGTGACGCTATCACAGGGACTGTCAACAGAGTGCAACAGCAAGCCTTGGCGGTTACGCAGGACTGCTGCCTGCTGGAGAAGCAGCATTAAAACCGTGGCACACCTTCCAAGTTGGCATGTTAACCGTCTGGCCAGCACTGCTGCGCTGGGCTTCCGCACGCGCCACAGCTTGCGGCACCAGCAGCAACGCACCCAGCCGGATTGGCAGCTGCCTGCGAGCGGGAAACATGAGGGACAGCAGGGTGGTCAAGGTAGGCATCCCAGTCTGGGTCTGGCCAAGCCCACCAGAAATGCTTGACCAAACCACGTGCACAGCTAGGAGGCATGTGTGTTACGTACCATGCGCAGCAACCGATGTACGGGGTGGTATGGGCATGCCGGCTTGCTTCAGCCCTGGATCATGAGATTCATGTGATATTCTGATGGTGTCTGTTGTCACCCAGCATAGGTGACTGTGACCCCATTGGTGTCATGAATGACAATGTTCAATTGGTGACACAATGCACATCAAAGCCTTGTCTGAGGGGACGGGTGCTGTGCTGACCTTGCTTTGACTGTTGTCATGATCTTTGCCATGTTGACGGCCTCTGGGCTGAGGGGGTCTCCAATGACTGTCAGGTAGAACAGGTTGGCAGCCATGGCACTCAGGCGCCCCGGGTACATTTGGAGGATGTGTGTCATGTCCCCCGGCAGGTGTGCATACTCCTTATCCTTCTCAGGGTTGTTCAGCCATGCAACCTGTGCAGCAGCAGCAGCAGCAGCAAGTGCAGCAGCAGGCACAGTCTGGTGTAGAGCAGTGTGTATGCCCGAGCTTGATGTGCAGGTGGGCACATGCTGTTGTAAGTGTAGGTGTCCAGCTACCTGCTGGAAGCGAGTCAACCACTGCCCGCAACTGCACAAGCCCTCTGGGGGTGCTGACGAGCTTGACCTTGGGGCATACTGACCAGGCCAGCAGGTTCCCACCCAGTTCAGGTTGCCGCACTGCCAACCTTCATAAAGTATGTAACCACACAGCGTCCTACCTGCTTCATGGGGGACAGGTCCAGCCGCAGCTCGTTCACTTCAGCGTTGCTGCTGGACCGCTGCTTGAGCAGCTGCTGCACCAGGCCTGGCTTCAGACCCAGGGACTGCAGCTGGCCCTGCAGGCGCAGCTCAATGCGCAGACGGTCCAGGAAGCCTGCAGGCACAGACACACACATACCGTGATTGGCTGTGTGTGTTGAGAGCCATGTCACGCGCCATGGTTGGCTTTGTGTGTTGAGAGTCATGTCATGCGCCACGAGGTGGCCTGAAGAGGCACATATGTGCCGAGCCTGCAAATTGCGGTGTGATGCGCGGGGATAGCAAGCTGATGTTGTGCGCTCCATGTGGGAGTCCACCTCACACAGGCCCCGGGGGCTGCTGCAGGGCAGGGCACAGGCTGCTGCAGAGCTTGGCAGCACTCA
>QAXK01007358.1:0-19133 GCA_004335735.1 Chlorella sp. KRBP
ACTAACAGTTGTGGCCGCGCGTGGTTCTGACTGTCTGCCCACAAAGGTGACCTTGTGCCACGTGCTGCTGCATCCGATGTGCCCGCAGATTGACTGGTCAATTGCAAAGGCCGCTGCTCAACTCGGCCTGGAGGTGTCCCAGCGGGCGATGGAGATGCTGCAGGTGAGCGTTGCTGGCACACAGCTTGTTCGAGGGTTGTGTATCAACACACGCATTGTCACCAAGTTGCAGCAGGCTGTCAGTCTTCTGTGGCCAGAGTCTTACTGCTGCCAAGCAGGCAGGAGCCCCATGTGTTTGTGCCTGCTGCGATGTCATTTGTTCGCCTGCAGGACGGGGCATCTGACCAGGAAGTCTGCATCTTCATGCGCAAGAGTTGGGGGACCAGCGTCAGCAGCAGTGCCCGCAGCTCTGCAGCAGATGTGTACAACGTGCCTGCCCTGGCAGTGTTTGAGGGAGACAGCAGCCTGTGCAGCAGTGCTTGCAGCAGTGCCAGCAGCAGCCGCCGCAGCTCCTGGGCCCAGTTTGACCTGCAGGAGGATGACGATGATAGCCAAGCAAGCTTTGAGTCCTCTGTAGAACCAGTGCCAGTCACTGTTGTGAAGCCTCTGCCACAGGGCAGGGCGCTGACGGTGCAGCAGGTGGCAGCCTACCTGCCAGCAGGCAGCAGTGAGGCTGACTTCCAGCTCGAGAGGGTGAGGATAGAGCTGGCAGCCAAGCGCCAGCAGGTGGACCAGGTAGGTAGCGCCAGGGGTTGACTCAACAAGCTCTGAACGATCCGACATGCGCACACAGCACCTCAACAGCAACACCATCATGATCCAGTACTGCATGGTACGTCTGCATTTCAGCTGCACATGGTGACAGTATCTAACCATCGATGGTGGCTGATTCGAACTTGGGTTTCAGACTGCATGCATGTCGCCTTGGATGGTGGCAGTGTCTTTGACCCTTTGCAGCCAGTATCTGACCTCATCTGTGCTGCACCTACACCTGTTTGCCCACTAACACCCACAGCTGGAAGCCTTCTCTGCAATCAAGGACACCAGTATTCAGTGCCTTCAGCACACTGTGCTGGCCCTGTGCCTGGACAATCAGGCACAGCAGGCAGCACTGCAGGCACAGGCAGCAGCCTATGAGCACAGGGTGGTGGACTGGACCGGCAATGGACAGATGTGGAGTTTCCAGTTGGCTGAGGGGGCTGACAAGGCTGCCACCAGCAAGTTCAGCTTTGGAGGCGACAGCAGCATCAGCAGCGGCGGCAGCGACTGCAGCCGAAAGGGATCCACACAGCTCACTGTGCTGGGCGACGGTGCTTTTAGCAGCAGCAACTACAGCAGTGGGAACAACAGCGATGACGGCAGCAATGACGACAGCTGCTGCAGCAGCAGCTATGCCCCCGCAGCATGGGCTCTGTCAGACCCAGGTGCAGTCAACACCATAGCTGCAGCGGCAGAGACTGGCTGGCCACTGGCCACAGCGTCAATGACCATGTCCTGCCTGCTGCTGGGCGCAGACTGCTGCAACAGCGGGTACTACCTGAGCGATGACAGCTGCGTGGACGAGGCATGCCAGTGAAGTGGCAGCTGCAGGGGTACGGGCCAAGGGCCCACTGCAAGGCATGTTTGCTGTGCAGGCGGCGGCAGCAGTTGTGGTTTCCGGATGACATCTCAAGTTTGGATCGTCCCTGGCTTGACACCTGGCGGAGGTTGGTAGCAGCTGCAGTGACCTGGCTGCTGTGTGTGGATGTGGTAGCTGGTAGCGACCGCAGCTGCTGCAAGGTTGGCACAGACGCGTGGTCTTCCACAGTAGGAATGAGGCAGCCTGCATTGGTTGCTTCGAGATCTTGACGGTGGTTGCCGTTGGGTGTTGGACACACCCATCTGGTGTTTTCGACAGGGCGCTGAATGCTCGATAATATTGGACAGCAGTGATATGGTCTTGGCTGGTACCCATTGATGCTGCCGGGTGTTGTGGTTGTGCTTGTGTTGACTTGGTGGCCCAAGGGTTGCCAAACTGGGACCCTGGGAATGCCGTTGGGAGCCGCTCTTGTTGAAAGCCCTTCTGTGAGGGTGACAAAGAATGATGCATATGGCGTGGCCCACAGTCTGAGATCCATACTCTCACCGAGTTTGCACGCAGGATGTATCACATGGTGCTGTCCTTCAGGCTTGGGTGGCCTTGACACGCTGCACGCATCAAAGCACATTTGGCTTGAGCTGCGGGGGCCGAGTGTTAGCAGTCTGCAGGAAATTTCATTGACACACACGGCACCGATATGCTGTGCCTGCTTGCCTGGCGGCTGGTCTGGGCGTCAAGGCTGGCAGGCTGGTTTGTGTGTAACCAACCATATCATTTCAGAGTGAGCTGGAATGAGCGGAGGCTGTGCATCCTGTCAGGTCACCTCACAGCACACTTGATGGAACGCATGCGACAAATGCGAGCCACTGGGTGTCACACATAGCCTGTGGTGTTCCTCTGAACGAACTGACAGCATGTGAGCTTGTACACTGCAAAGTTGCGGAGTCGCATGTTTGCTCGACAAAACTGGAAGCCCAGGAAAGATTCGTTTCACAGAGTCCAGCGACAGATTCAGAGTTCCAATTCCACACGAGGCACCACGTCAGCAGGCCCACTCCATCACCAGGCCCACTCCATCACCAGGCCCACTCCACACCGTGGCAGCAAGCAGAACACATCATGTATCACACGCTCTCCAACAACACTTCACACCACAGCACATGATCACAAGCTCATCTACTGACTTGTAGTCTGTCTAGAGCCCAGGGAGGCCAGGGGCAGACCAGGTCACCAGGTCAGCACAGCCTGCCCATCTACCTAGTACTCCTCTGCACTCGATCGAGGCACACACTCGCGAGGCACACACTGCAACCTACAGGTAGGAACCTGACCTCAGGGCAGAGTTGTGGATGTGTCTCACAGCCACTTACATGCCGCCAACATGCACACACCTGAAAAACGTACACAGCCTGGAAGGACAGCAGCTGATCGCACACTGGCTCAGCGCAGCAAGTCTTGATGACCACACACAGCACGCACAGCGGCAGGAGGTTGTGTACAACCAGCGCACACGTGTCATCATTCCACCCCGACACAGTGCCCACCCACTAGCTGGCAACTATACTGCCTGTAACCACCCTGCTGTACAACACACACACACACACACACACACACACGACCACCCACACAAACGCTGCCGAGCACGGTCTGAGTCAGCACAGGTTGTGCGTGTCCAGTACTGGATGCCAGCAGCCACTCCAAGTGCCTGCCCGCGCACTCCAAGTAATATGTAATGCTCCATACTTGCTGGCACTACACACCGCAAAAGAAATTATGAGCAGCACATAGTGAGTCACCACAATCCTCGACTGCCAAGGCCCTGTCCAGGTCTGGCTTGGCTGCAGGATGAGCACAGGCTCATGGCTGCAAGTCACCTGCTGTTGACACCTGGATTAGCAAAGCCAGTCACCCTCGTCTGCCTTGGATCCAATGCCAACTGGCCCAGAGCTCAATGCCAACTGGCCCAGAGGTCACGCAAGGAGAGCGCAAGACCATCTATGTCAGACACAGCTGCTGTTCGCCCCACACCTCCAACATGGCAACAGCCAGTTACTGGCTGTTGCCAGTAATCACCAGCCCACTTCCCCCATACCACCACAGTGCATGCTCAATCCAAGCCTTGCAAGGGACTTGCAGGCATGTGATTGGCGCCATGCTGCGCCAGCACCTGTGTTCTCTGTGCCCAGGGCTCATGATATGCCCATGACTCATGATATGCCATGACTCGTCATATGCCCATGATCAGGAACCTTGGGCCCACAATACGCTGCATTGTCTGCCATGTCCTGCAAGAGACCTGATCAGGTGTTGAACACAAGCACAGGCCCTGCATTGACCAGTGACGCACAGGCGTACACTTGGCTTGTGTCAAGGGTGTCACAGCTGGCAGCCTAACAAAGAAGTCAGATCCCCAAACGCTGCAGTACCAAGTTGGCCCAGTCAAACTACCCGGCACATACACGCACTCGTGCCTGCTTTAGTCACTTTGCACGTCAACATGCACTGCACACAAACACTGCACTTGCTTGACTGCCAAACAAGGCCGCAGCGACCAGTGCACTGCCGCCCACATCCTGTGCCATTGCATTGCATTGCATGTCACTGCCGACAAACACAAGCAGGACTGCAACAATACCCCACACTTCCGTTCTTCCAGTCAACACCACCCACAAAACGGAAAGGTATCGGCTGCAGTACACCCACTGCTTGTCACAGGACTGAGCTTGATGGTGTAACATGCAGCTGTGGGCACCAACCTGGTAAGCATGAAGCATGCTTTGTCTGCACCAAGTGCCCTGCAGCCACACTACTCCTAAGCACCTGTCAAACATGGGCAGAGTTACTGCAAACCAATGCTTGTGTACCGGCCTGCGGCACGACCGCTCAAGACTGCAATGTTGCTGCTCCAGCTGCGCCGGCGGGAAACTGCCCTGGGACGACGTGCTGCTGCTGTCGGCACCATGCGCTGCCAGCAAGGATGTGGTTGGACCGCAGCGCCTGTGGTGTGCGCAGCTAGCTCATCAAATGTCCTTTGAGGGTGCCTGGTCGCGGCCACTGAGCAGGCGACTGAGGCTTCGATGTCCAGCTGACAACACACTGCTGAGGCTACAGGATGATGCAGGCCTGCAGGGCGGCATCAGCACAGCTCAGTGTGTTGAGTGTCTTGAGAGAGTTGGATTGCGTCCCAGATCGTGTGCTGGGGCACACTCGGTTTGGAACACGCAGGTCAGTTTGAGGTTGGGAATGCATGTCAAAACCTTGACAAGGTGTTGAGTGTGTAGGCACGCACCTCATGCAGGTGTGAGTATGGTCTTCTGTTGCTGCTACACTCACTTGGCATATGGGCAAGGCTCCGTGTCTCCGATGCTGCAGTGCCCACATCTACAGTCCTTACGCGTGTATGAGGGCACAAACCAGCTTGTTGCTCGGCTGCAGCAGCAGGCACACAAATCCAGTCAGCTGCAGGTTGCAGTGACAAGCTCTTCTGACGCTCTCTTACTACTAGGCACTGGGCGCAGAAGCGACTATAGTTGCGCAGGTAGCTGCATCAAGTATCATGCGGCTCGCACTGGCGCACAGGGCATGCGCAGGAAGCTGTCAACACAGCCATCCTGCCGTTGGTCCAGCAGGTGCAGTCAGGCTCGTACCTGCAGATCATCAGCCCATCACTGACATCCTCATGCGCGCGTGTTTGATCAAGCTTTGTGGTGTCGTCGGAGATCTGCTCTGTGCTGTGCGCCAGAAACGGAGTGCTGACTCTAGCCATTATTTGCGACTGTGGAAGGATATGCGTGATGCAAGGAACAGGTAAGTCGAAAACTTGTATACAGCAACACGCGACTCAAGTGCGATTGAATAGCCATGCGGAGGAATAGCATGTGAAGGTCAGGTAGAAGTGACGGTGTGAGAGGGGTGGTTTACGGCACATGGCACCCCACTGCACCCTTGGGCATTGTCCACCAACCATTGAGTCTGTTTTGGTCTCACACACCTAGCTTGGCGAGTGCTCTGACCACCGGCGCTGGCTATCCGGGGACTCCTGAGATCTTCACAACCCACCCTGGCAGGCCTTTGAAGGGTTGGTGTTCAGCGCAGGACAGTTCAAAAGTTGTGTCGCCCTGCACATAGACAAGATGCAGCGTCTTGCTGACAAGGCGAGAATTTTGGCGATGCTGATGTGCTGACTGGACACCTGTGCTGGAGGTGGTCAGCAACACTCACCGTGCTAACTGGCCTGCCTTTCATGGTTGTGCTGGCCGCAGCTGTGCTGCAACGACAGTCGATGTGTACTTTTAACACTTGAAACGCTCGTTTCTGGCGGTGAATATGCCTGCAGGTGGCCATAGTGACAGGTGCGGCCAAGGGCATTGGCTATGCCATTGCCCAGCGGTTAGGCAAGGAGGGCGCTGCAGTGATGGTGTCAGACATTGACGACACAGCAGCAGCAAAAGCTGCAGACAATCTGACACAGCAAGGCATCAACGCAGCGTTCCAGCACTGTGACGTGTCAGACAGCAAGCAGGTGCGCTGTGATCCTGGAACTCTGTCCATGGAACTGTGGCCAGTCCCTGGTGTCCTGGAACTGTGGCCAGTCCCTGGTGTCCTGGAACTGTGGCCAGTCCCTATCCTGCAAGCAAATGCAGGCTGCGCAAGGCAAGCTTGCACCTTGCCTTGTGCCAAGCATGTCTGTGGCAGCTGGCATATGCTTGTGCTGCTTTTGCCTTGGAAAGGGCATGCCAGCCGTGCCTCAACTGTTGGCCGCAGTGATCATGCTTAACCATGCAGTCCAAGCCCTCCCATCCGGATGACCCCACCAGATGGTCCTGGCATTGAGCCTGCTGCTGCTGTTGTTCTGCCTGACTCGCACCACAGGTGCAGCAGCTCATAACCAACACGGTGCAGCAGCTTGGAGGTGTCGACATCATGGTGGCAAATGCAGGCAAGCTGAGCTGCAGTCTCCAAATAAAAGCTGTCAGCAAGTGCACTTCGTGTTTGATTGTTGCAGGTGACATGTACATCAAGTGCTTTGACTCCAGAGTGCACATACACCTTGAGTTGTGCATCGGACCTCCCATCTTGAGGACAGCACAGGCTGTCCCCAGATAATGTTGGTGGCCATGAAGTGGTGCGAATGCCATGCCATGACGCGCAGGCATTGTCAAAACAGCTCCCTTCCTTGAGATGAGTGAGGCTGACTTTGACGCGGTGTTGTCTGTGAACCTCAAGGTAAGCAGTGAAGCTCCTTCACCAGCGGCGCACGTGCAGGACTGTTGTGCACCACTGGTGTATGACGTTTGGTCCTGCTTGGTGCTTGTTGCCCCGCCTACAAAGGATGAATGTAGTACAATCATGGCTTACCTGGTAGTATGCTGTTCACTCAAAACCGGGCCCCTTATTATTCCAGCCGGGACGATGCAAGGCTTGGCTGTGTCTTGGCAGTCAGGCAGTGTGGGAGGCATGGCAGGCAGGCAAACAGTGTGCGAGGGCAAGCTTGTCTGAACTAAGCAATCACTTCTGCAGCACCTCGCCCCTGTGTGTCAGTGTTGCCGTGGTGTGATGACAGAAATTTGCTCCTCTGGCTGCAGGGCGTGTTTCTGTGCTGTCAAGCAGCAGCAAAGCAAATGGTGTCACAGGTATGTCACGCCACAGCTCAAGGAGCCAGTTGCTTGTGCCTGCAGTTGCCTCCATTTTGTTGCTACTGCTGTTTGTCATGCTTGCAAAACATACCAGTCCATGCAGTCAGCTGTGCACTGGGCCATGCACATCAGGAGCCCTTATATACACCAATTTTTTCTTTTACAAGTCATCACCAACATGACCCCTGATGTTTCCCAACTGCACTACAGGGTCGTGGCGGGTCCATCATCACAATGTCCTCAGTGAATGGTGTCATGGCAATACCCACGATAGCAGCCTACAATGCGTCAAAAGGAGGCATAGACAACCTCACGCGCTGCATGGCCCTGTCCCTTGCACCACACAACATACGCGTCAACGCCATTGGGCCAGGCAGGTGAGGCAGCTGTGCAACTGCTCACACACTGCTTGTATATCCCGTGTCAACACACAACGGGCGTCAGGATGAAGAGGGGGAGCTCAGCTCCCTCACCTCGTGAGTACGTCGCACACACGGCTGCTGCCAGCTGTTCTCAATGAACCCAGCTGGCAGGCACTGCCTGCTGTAGTATTCCTTTTCATTGTGCCAGGTGTGCTGTGGCCAACTTCACAACAGCCTGCCTGTCACCAACCCATCGTCTGCCATGCGCCGCAGCTGTTTGTTGTTGCAGGGCAACACATTGCTCCACTGGCTGGCATCTTGAACCATTGCCGCTCTTTCTGACCCTCCTGCCTTGATGTGTGGCCCAAAACCGGTGTTGCACTCCAATCAATGAATGCTGGCGTGGTTGTCTGCCTGCAGTATCGAGACTGAGGTGCTGGCTTCAGTTGTGTCTGACAAGGCTGCTATGGAGAAGGTTCTGTCTAGGACACCCCTGGGCAGGATCGGGCAGCCAGAGGAGATCGGCAGTGTGGCAGCCTTCCTGGCCTCCTCTGATGCCAGCTACATCACAGGGCAGATATTGTACGTCGACGGAGGCCGCATGGCACTGAACTACACTGTGCCTGTCCCGCAGCAGAAGTGAGCGCAGCGCAGTGCTGCTGATGGCAACTATCACTGCATTTTGGTAGAGTTGTCGGTTCAGAGGGTGTCTTGTGTTTCAGAGGAGGCAAGCTGTCCAAATGTAAAGTTACAAGCGTACCATTGTAGCAGATCCGTCTCTATCCGACAAGTTGCCGCACGGCCACATATGCATTCACTGCAGCTGCACCTTGTCAGCAAGGCATACTCCTATGCTGCGATTGCTGGTACAGCCACATGCTCACAAGCCACGTGATAGCTTTCGTCCAGCCCGTGCACCTCAACTGCGTCACGACAGCTGCCAACCAGCTGTTGGCAGCTGTCTGGCTGCCGGCTGCCAAACCCCAGGGCTCAGCCTGCAGTATGACCTGACCAGCAGCTGGCACATGCCCGCAGTCATTGCTGCTATCACTGATCACTGCCATGAGCGACGTGTTTGTCTGTTGGTTGGCCTCCTGTGCTGTGCTGGGTGATGACTGTGCTTCTGTCCCAGCCAGTAGTTGGGCCTATCAGTAACCGTGGACGGATGCAGCGGCTTCGTGCAGCAACTTCTGCATGCAGCAGCCAAGGCAGCACAACAACTATCTTGTGGCTGTGAAAGAATACATGTGTGCTGACACGAGGGTTCTGATCAAGGGACACAGGTTGTGGCCAGAGGAAATTTCCTGCTTTAAAGCATAGCTTCGAGCTCACTTCACGCACTGACGTTGCTGGTGGCTGCCCCACGGTGTTGCAGTAGTGCCAGCCTGGAGTTGATAAGGTACCGTACCAGCGACTCCAACCATGAAAATGCTTTGCGCTTGTTGCTGGTTGCATGTGACAGCACAGCGAAAGGTCCACAGCACCCCTCATGCTGTTTCAAGGGGACAGGTGCTCACCTTTGTCATCGCACGCCCCTCTGGCGTCAGCAAGGTCATCAATGCTGACTCTATCAACCTGCATCAGCAGCATGTTGGGGGTTGGGCAGTTGCGCAGGATTCACGAGAGAGAGATGACACTGGAAGCCAGGCCCTCAGCGTTAGTTAAGGAGGGGAAGGATTTACAAACTGCCCATACCACTGCATTGCAAGCATTGTCGAGCATGTGATTGTGACAGAACCCAGCACATCTCAGCAGCTTGGACCCTGCTCATCTGCAGCACCCTGAGCACAGCTCCTGTACTTGGCACACACTGCCGTCGACACATGAATGTGCTTCACTCATACAGGCTGCTCTCAGGGGCATGCACACAGTGATGAAACAAGCATGAGGTCAGACAGTGGTTGGATTGAACCGACTCACCTATAGACCACCAGCACAAACAGCACTAAGTGTCCCACCAGCATGATACCCCGCTGCACTTTCTGTTGTGGCAGCTGCCTGAAGGCGTCTGTGGTGTCCACGTAGATGCGCTTTGTGGTGTACAGGTGCAGCATGTACACTAACAGAGCTGCATGGCAGACGCCTGTGAACCAGTTGGCTGACAGTAACAACAGCGCTGCAATGCTGCCCTGTGCTGCCAGCTCATGCACCTGCACACAAAGGATTAGGGTGGTCCAGAGGAGGCGGCAGTCAGAATGCAGCTTGCTGTTCGCAACACTGTGCAGTCAGAACCACCGCATCACATGTCACTCCAGGGGACGTCAAGACACAAGCTGCGCCACTGAACTGTTGGGCTGAACACTCTAATGTTTGCCACAAGTCTGCTGGAGTGTGTTGCCGCTCTCCAGCTCACCACATAGCTGTTCATTTTCGAAGACAAGTCAAAGGGGTTGATGAAATCGTTCTCCAGGTCCGTCAGGCACACCAACTGTAAGACAATGTTCAGACATTGAGGTCAGTGAATCTGCTGCAGTCCCGCAAGCAGATGTTGAGGTCTTGTGCTGCTGCACACACTTACAGCATACATGTTTCTGCCCAACAGGGCTGACTGCAAGATGATTGCAGCCACCCACACCGTAAGATGCAGCATCCTGAGCCTGCTGCCTTCAGTGATAGCCTTGCTTGGCTCTTCTGCTTTCAAAGTTGGCTCCACTTCTGTCGCGACCTACGCAAGCATCCTCATCAGGCTAGATTTCGGATTCAGAACGATCGGGCGAAAGTTGTGACTCATGTCCGCATGCTACAGGTGCACAGATGGGCGGGCCAACAAGTGATCTCGCTGGTGATCTGCAGCGTCATCTGCTTGCTTGTGCTGGCACGAAATGCGGAACAGCACGCAGACGCTCGGCCATATTTGTTGTTACAGTGCACGACTGTGCATCGTGGCCGCTGTCCATGCAGCAACAACAACATCAAGTCAAACCAAAGTCAGCAGCGTGCAGTTGCTGAATGTTCAGATCAAGGTCTCTGATTGGGAGGGACCACCCTTGGACCCTTTGCATCCTGCACAGCAAAATACAACAGCACCGGCAGTGAAGGCATGCAGCAGGTGCAGTTTGCGTCTTTAGCGTTGAATGCGGCTGCAGTCCCTCACCACACCAGAGTATGAGGGTCAAGGCCCACTCAACTCAGAAGACGCAGCACCCACGCTATCTTCAACCGGGTCAACACCACATGTATCGCAAGTCGATCGCATTCTTGACACCAGCAGCATGAGTGTCTCTGGCAGGGGCCATGTAGGAGCCATACACTGGGTTGGCATGCCTCATGAACTTCGAGGGCAGTCAGACAAGTCTTGCAGTTGTGTGCATACAGAATGCTGCATGCATGCAGAGTCTGTTGCCTACAAAGCACCTTACCTCGGAAAGCACATGGCGGCCTGGTGGCAGGCTGAGTGCAGCTGCCAGCTGGGTTGGGTTCACAGCAGGCCGAGGTGCACCTGATGGCTTCACAAGGGCAAGAGACTCCAGGCTCCAGGCATTGTTACTGCAGCAGAAACATCGACCACCCGTCAAGCACAGCAGGTCATGCCAAGTTGCGTCATTGGTGATAGCCATGCCCCTTTTCAAGTTAAAAGCCATCACACTGTCCCACAACTGGACCACCTGGGGCTTGCAGCAACATGCCTGTCTGACCCAGGGCCATGCACAGTATGCCAGATGCAGCGCGGCTGCACTGCTGCAGCTGACTGACTGAGAGTGAAGGCCAGCAGATGCATATCCCCCTATTGCCGATCCTGCTGCAGGCTGCACGGCAACCTCACTGACATGGAGGATGCAGCGCAGCAGCGGATCTGTGTTCCTGCTCTCAGCCCAGGTCATGCAGGATTGATGCTGCAGCTCACGTGTACAAAGTTGTATCCCCTGGTGGCTTCTTTTTGTACAGCTCTGTCCCAACCAAGTTACATGCTGCGTCTCGCAGAGCAGGGTTTATGCTCGCGTGAGCACACAGGTCCACTGCAGCTGTGACTGCATCGTGGCCCCCTGCAACAACATGAACCGCATTGTGTGCATATGTCGGGATAATGGATAACCACAGGGTTGACGTGTCAGTTTGAGCAGATGTGTGAAACTAGGTGGCACTCAGTGACTGATGCTCAAGTCAGCTCGCAATCTGGACAGCAGCAGGCAAGCTGGATACCGGTAACTTGCAGCGTAATTGACTCACTCGCAACCAAAGTTTTGTCAAGAAACTCCTTCAGCTCTGTGGTTGCTGAAACACCTGGGTCCTCAGATTGCATGTGCAGGTGGTGACTACTGCTCTGTTGGGCTGTAGCCTGTGGGCCCAGCAGCTTTGCTGGACGGACATGACCACGCGACTTACAACCACCAGTGCATATCTGTGTTCTCAAGTCGCCTAACAAGCAGACGAATCAGAGCGTCACAAAAACTTGTTAGCTGGGAGTTCAAATCAAGGACTGCCTGTCCTGCTTCCTTGGAGCTTTCCGCATGATGCTGATACTTCTGGACCTCACCTTGGTATTTGGGATACGTCAGTGTCTGCTATAATTGCCTGATCGCCCCTATCACGGGCCACGCCTGCTCAACAACGACGCACAGTATCAGTGTGGCGTGCACAACAAACGATGGTGTCATTACGAGACGGTAAAACGTATGATCCCAGTGCTGAGACAGCCAGCGGAGGCACCAGTAGACGCAGGAGCACAGCACCTGCTTCTGCTCAACGAACTGCAACCCGTCGCAGTTCACGACTGAACCAGGCGAATGACGATGCAGACAATGTGCCCTTCACTGACTCACAAGACTCTGCACTCACACCTGCACGTGGCAAGCGGCAGAGGCCCCAGCACCTGACAGTACTGAATGAGCCCCACAGCCACCCTGTGCCAGACTCAGAGGACCTGGACTCCTCAGATGTCGGGAACACAGACCAGGGCATCCAGCTGCAGGAGGCAGCTGCTATGGACCTGCCAGCAGACGAGCCCAGCCCATCAGCCCCTTCAGCCAAGAAGCCACGCATCCCCTGCACACCAACCCCCTCCAAGAAGGCTGCAGCAGCCTCCAAGCAGCGCCAGGAGACACTGTTTGTGTCCATTGCTGCAGCAATGATGCTGCTGGTGGCTGCTGTTGCCATAGGGGCGTTGCTGCCAGGCGCGGAGCCCTACAGGCAGCAGGTCAAGATGTCAGTCCTGCAGACAGCAGCACACACCAATGCAGCTTACCTGCAGCCCCTCAAGGCCCGCAGCATTGAGAGCTACGGCACAGTCAAGACCCAGCTGTCAGCAGCAGCAGCAGCTGCCCAGCAGAAGGCCTTGGCAGCAGCTGCTACTGCGCAGCAGCATGCGCAGGCAGCTTACGCGCAGGCTCAGTCTGCGCTGCTGCAGGCACACGCCCAGGCCCAGTCTGCGCTGCTGCAGGCACACGAACAGGTGCTGGAGTTTGTGTCCAAGCGCAGCCAGCCAACAGAGGCAACCACAGAAACCGCAGGCTCTTGGTCAGTAGATGGCCTGAGCAGCATCCTCCCTGCTGGCGACCAGTGGGCTGAGTATGCGGCAGACATTGCCGACAAGCTGCAGGTAGGGCTGCCCTTGGCAAAGCCAGCCCCAGCAATGCTGCATGGGGATAAATCTGCACTGGTGTTCTCGGCACTGTGGTGGTGTTGTGGTGTGTTCTGATGGATGCAATATCCCCATGCATGCATGCACATCCACAACTGGGCGATCCAACCATTGTGAACGCGCATGCATGGTATCATGTGCGGTATCATGTGCCAACACCCGCACTGTGTCAGCAACCCGTGTTGTATTCTTGAGGAAAGTGGCTTGCGATCACAAAAGCTGACACGTCTGCATGCCAATCCCAAGTATACATGTGTATGCACAGTGGTTTGCTTCACCCTGGTGGGCAAAGGCTCTCCTGTTGGTGGGAATGCCCTTGCGTGTCAGTGTTGTGGCATGCATGCTTGCGCGGAATCAACATTCCTCCTTTGTTGGACCCAGCTGACGCCCCATGTAGCACATTCACTGTGTGCAATCCCTCGATCATTTGGCATTCACTGATGGCCACCCTTGTTCACCCATGTCCATGTCAACTCCCCACCACAGGCACCTGCTGCCCAGCGCAACCACAAGGCCCCCGCCCTTCTGCTGGCCTGTGGCTCAGAGGACGACTGCCACGAGGCCGCAGCAGCACTCGCAGTGCTGCCACCCAAGGGCGAGGCATGCACCCTCACCCTCAACAGTGCCAAGCTGGCATCAGGCAGTGCCCAAGAGCCTGCTGCAGCCCTGCAGGCCCTGCTGGCCCCATTCCTGCGCCGCTGCCCACAGGGCCTGGTTGTGTTCGGCGGCGCGGAGTCCCTGCCGGTCGCAGCCGTGCCGGCCCTGCACAACGCCCTGTCGGAGCTGGGAGGGTTCCAGCATGACGGCAAGGTGGACGGCAGCAAGGCCGCCTACGCCCTGCTGCTGCAGATGCAGCCCGAGCAGGTTGCAGCGGCAGCTGCTGCTGAGGACAGCGCCAGCGCTGATGCTTCCATCAAGGAGGCCTTCTTCAACCTCATGACAGCACAGCTGCAGGCTGCTGCCAGCAATGCAAGCCCAGAGGATGAGGCACACTGGGGTGCTGTTGAGCGCGCTGTCGCGACACTGCACAGGCGCATCGAGTTTGCAGCGCCTGTGAGGATGGGCCCCAGTAGTGAGGCAGCAATGGCTGCGTGAGCTTGTCGCTGCAGCCTGAGGCCATGTGTGCACTTGTCCGGGGCGTTGCGTGGTGCCTGTGTGTATGCGGACAGGGAGCAGCTGCCTGCAGTGACCTGTTCGAGAGGTTGAGGCACACTGGCGGTGCAACACGCACAGTTTCAGTAGCTCCTGTGGAGTTGGAGCCTGTGTTGTTGTGGCGGGGAGCTTGGAGCGGCTGTTGACTGCGTGAGCGTGCTGGCACGCAGGGCACGCTCGAGACTGGTTGACTGCTGTATGTCGAGGTTGGGTTTAGCTTGATGCTGCTGGCTGACAGTAGCCCGGGGGGAGGGGGGGTTCTGTCGGCACCTGACAGCCACTTGTGGGGCGCTTTGCAGCTGGTTGCAGTCACCAGGGTGCTCGCACGATTTTGACAGAGGAATGCATGTCGACACGTGTTTGCGGTTGCTGGGCGAGTCCTGAAGCGCCTCTGTGGTGCCACTCCGACCTGTTGTCTGTACACACTGCGTGATTCCCACCACTCATAACTGGGTCCAGTGCTTAATCTGGACCGCCAGTGCATGGCTGGCCGCCTTGCGTTGCTGACAGACACGAATGGGAGGCTTTTGACACAGCGACTGACTGCACTCCGAAGTGTGGGGCTGGTTAGAAGAACAGCAGGGCCATGGCCACGTGTTTGTGTGCGGACTGTTTATGGGGTGCCACTGCAGATTTGGGAGCTGCTTGTGGCTGCAGTGTCCTTGCTGTACAGTGTGCAGCAGTTGAGTCCTGTGCTGATGTGGCTACAGTACTTGACACTGACGATTTGGCTGTTGCACAACACGTCTGATGGCAGCGCCATGCAGACTGTTGCCGCTGACTGTGTATGAGGGTTGGCAAGAGTCTTTGTGGTGCCGGGTTGCTGTGGCAGCACCTATGGCATGCAGTGGCGCATGCTGTCCATTGCAATGCGTGCTTCAAATCCCCACATCTGTTCAAGTATCCGACAGGCTTGCAATGCATTGTGGAATGGAGGGGCTTGCACAGTACTGGGCACAATCATGGCATCATCAACGGCGATATCAACATCAGTGATGTCAGGTTGTATCAATCCACCTTTGATTGCTGCCGACAGTCTGCATTCGGTTTGTGACAAATGACATGCAACTGATTGCCAGGAAGACACTTCGTGACTCCAGAATATCTGCGCTGGTGCATCAAGCAAGTTGTGGCTAATCATTAAACAAGAGAAGTTACTAGCGGTGGGCACTACAGCTGAGAGGACCCTACTTGCTGTGCAAGTGTGATCAGCTGCAGGTGGCTGTGCCTGTTCGTCGTACTGCGCCAGCAGTTGCTGCCTATTTCTGCTTCCTATAAAGTCAGCTTAACCTGATGGGGATGAGGCAGCAGCGGCACAGTGATGGACAGACCAATGTCCCGCAGCAGCAGATAGTGGGCTTCCACGTCGAGGGGCAGTCGCCCTCGCCGAGTCCCAACTCAATACTCCAGGAGTCTTTACGGACAATCAGCACAGGCTCACCCACGCCAGTCATCATTCCACCCCAGTTCCAGGTGTGTGCTGGATGATCTAGCTGCTCACCACAGCTGCTGCCAACAGCTATTGCTTACTAATTACCCTGTGTGCTTCTTCAGCGCGGAGACTCGCTGCCTCGCTCCGATTCAGTGGCATCCAGGAGTCTGGTGAGTCCTTTGCTGTCCTATGGCTGCCACAACAGGCTCTTGCTGCCAGTGCCTTGCTGCCACGACGACATCGTTGAGACAGTGCTGACACACAAACCCATGATTCCTCTCCGTTTCACTGCAGAACCCTGAGTTCCAAGCCAGCACTGCAGGGTAAGGCAAACATGCAGCCAAGTGTGATCCAGCACGCACAGCATGCATAGCAGAGCATCGTCCCTCCTGCCCATTCGCAACTGAACCCAGCTGAACACAGACCGACCATGCCCTATGTCCTTCCTACTGTGTTATACAGCTTCACAGCCCGTGGAGCTGTAAGCACACACAGCAATGTGGCGTTGATCGGCTCTGGCTTGTAGACCACTTTGTAGCTGTCGGCAGCCAACACACTGAATGTGGCTCTTTGCCCACATGCATGCTGAGATGCCGGTTTGCTTGCTATGTCTGCAGGAAGCCACAGACCATCCTGAGGACAACATCAGCTGACCGCAAGCCAGGTGAGGTGCTCAGCTATCCGCACACGCCCACAGGGCGCTGCTTGCATGCATGTCACGTCCTATCTGTAACCACGTGCACTGCAGTCCTGCGAACACTTTCATGGAGAGTCTGAACAGGAAATGGGCTCTGCGCCTTGGATTGGCGCTTCTGCTGTCAACAAGCTGCACCATGCAGACAGTGGCACAGTGTAGCCTTATCGAGTGCACCTTCAAGGCCTACACCTCAGCAATGCATTGCTGTTCTCTGCTGCAACACTTTGCTGGGTCCAGATCTGGCTGCAGCACAGGCAGCAGGGTCGTCTGGAGAACTGCCACCCCCCGCACCATCCGCAGGTGCAGCCAAGGCTGACTCAACGCAGCAGCAGGCAGAGCAGCAGCAGCAGGCCAAGCAGACACCTGCCGCAGGGTCTAAAGCAGCTGGCCAGCCGCAGGCAGAGGCAGGCAGTGCAGCAGCTGGCGGCAAAAGCAGCAGCAGCAGCAGCAGCGGTGCAGCCACAGCTGCAGGAAAGGACTCTCAGCAGCAGCAGCAGCCACAGCAGCAGCAGCAGCAGCAGCAGCCACAGCAGCAGCAAGCAGCAGGGTCAGTGCCTGCTGCAGCAGCAGCAGCAGCAGGGGGTGGCAGCGGTGGTGCGCCGTCCCCAGGGGTGAAGCCTCCCCCAAAGGTCCCCAAGCCCACATCCAAGGCAGAGCGGCGTGCTCTGCAGGATGCGCAGCGTGCAGCCAAGGCAGCAGCCAAGGGAGGTGCTGCAGCAGGCAGCAGCGGGGGTGCAGGCGGCTCAGGCAAAGGCAGTGCTGATGGCTCAGCAGCTGCAGGCAAGCCTCCAAAGGCACCTGGTCCCTCAGCAGCAGGTGAGGCCGAGCGCGTCAGGAATATGCAGACAGCACTTATGGCTCCTGTGTGGAGGTAGTGTGGGGTTGCGGGTCCCGGATGCTTGATATTTACAGTTGTGCCCACTGTTTGGTTGTCATCTCGACCTTTTTATGTCTGTTCACACAGGTTCACATGGAAAATGTGACCTTGTTTCAGTGCGTCGGGTGTTCGAGCCATAAACTCATCTCAGTCTTGTGTGCACAAGGTCAATATAGGTGTCACGACAAACGCCTTCTTTGTGCGTGCACCCTGTGGTCTGCTCATGAAAGGCTTGAAATGCGTGATTGTTTGTCTTTTGCTGCTGTGGACAGGCAAGTCAGCAGCTGGGCCAGCAGATGGTGCAGCTGCAGGCGGGAGCAGCAGCTTGAGCCGCGGTGGCTCAGGAGTTGTGGCAACAAGCCTCACCCCTACAGGCAGTACATCAGCAAGGCGCGCAGCAGCAGGCGGTACCGCCAGCGTACTGCACAGTACGGAGCTGTTTGCGCACCTGCAGCAGTACAGGCCTGTCAGTGTGGAGGCTGTGCTGAAGGGCAGCAGGGATGGCAGCAGCGTGCACCCTGCAGTGCTGGCCCTGGGGCTACGCTATGCTGATGGTAGCATCACTGGCAGCACTGCACGCTGTGTTGCCCTGGTGCATGCCCTGTGTCAGGTGAGTGTGCTGCTGCTGCTGCTGTGATGCGGCTGGCTTGTGCCACAGCCTAGTGGGGGCCTTGGTTTGGGAGTGCAAGAGTCCCGCCCGTGCTGGGCATTAAGCTGTGTTGCAACGACGGCAGTAATGCATGCTGGGTGGCCCTGGTGCATGGTACCGCACACTGTGATTGTGTTGCGCTCACCTTGTAGTAGGCTCTGGATGGCAGCCTTGTGTTCAGGGTGCCCTGTGCAACCTCCCTGCTAGGTTGTGCAGAAGATAGCACCGCAGCCTTGCATTGTGACCTCTGCATGCGGGGATGCTTGAAAGCACACGTGGCTGCTGTTGTGTGAGGGCAGCACCAAGTCCCAAGCATCGTGCGCTTGAAGTGTTGGGCCCTGGCTCTGTTGTGTTGTTTTTGTTGTTCACTTGCCAACAAGCATTCAGTCCTGATACCCAACCGAAAGTGTCCTGATCACTCTGTCCTGAATATTTCATCTGGCCTGCAGGTGATTGCTGACTACCACACACCTCCAGGCAAGAGCCTGCAGCGAGACCTGATGGCCACCATCAACGCAGCAGTGGACTTCCTGGTCAGGTGGGTGGGGTGCGACAAGTGACACGATCATGTGACTTGGCCAGCACACAGCTTGACAAGTTGTCCGTAGGACTTCCAGTATGCTGGTGCGCCCTGTTGAAGGCTTCACATGTCACAGGAATGAGCAGCAGGTGTGAGTGTATGTCCCTTGGATAGGGGCTGGGCGTGTCATGGCTCGCCAGTTGTGCTCAGGCCCAGCTGCCCCCACTGGCTCCAACACTGCCAACTTGTTGGGGCTGTGGCCGAACAGCACTGCAGTCCCTGAATTCTTCAGCTCCCGAGAGCAGCTGAGTGTGTATGCTGGTTGTGCCGGCTGCCCCCATCACATGCCATGGCTGTGTGTTTCAGGTGTCGGCCGCTGAGTGTGAGCATGGGCAATGCCATCAAGACGCTCAAGCTGTACATCAGCAAGACAGACCCAGCAGGTAGGGAGCAGCAGGGGTTGAGGCTTATGGCTTAGGGTTGCGCGCAGTGCGCGTGTGTGCGCAGTAACAGCAGGTCTGGGGCAGGGCATACCTGCGGTCTGTGTGCGTGTCTCATGACAGTGCCACGTGTATCAGCAGCAGGCGACACGCCAGCCACCTACATCTTGCATCACATTCCAAGCAGCACCTTCACTCACCTGCTCTGCTG
>QAXK01007361.1:0-13895 GCA_004335735.1 Chlorella sp. KRBP
AGCAACACAAGCCTGCTGTGGTAGAGTCAGACCATACGTGGCAGCAGAGACTAGTATTAGCCCTGCAAAGGGACCTGCCTGCCCTTTCTTGCCTCTCCTACTCTGCTGCTGCCTCAGTCACTCGCCCTCCCAGGTTGACACCCCGCAGCCCGGCTGGCACCTCCCCGTTGGGCAACACAGGTTTTGGAGACACCACTGCCTGTGAAGGACCTTGACACTGCTATGGACGTCCCTCTTCAAGGGCGCGGGGGTGGGGGGTGGGGGGTCGGTCTGTTACTCATGGCCCCATGCGTCTTCCCACCTCAGGTTGAGGTGCTCAGCTCTCTAAGAATGCCTGTCACAAACACCCACATCCACAAATGCCCCGGCTCCTAGGTGGGCGGTGGATACTCAGTCAATTCACCACCACTCCCTCCCCTGGGCGGCGGAGGGCGGTACTCCAGCCCGACTGTGTGATGAACTGCTGATGACTTGCTGTGTCAAATAGCATGCCATGCACAGCAAGGTGTTTACTTGCCTGATACATGCTGCAGCAGGGCGGCGACGGTGAGTCATGCCAGGCTGCCGCCCTGATTGCTGTCAGGACAGCTGCTCCATTGGAAGGGACACCTTCAAAGCCTGCTGCCCTGTCCTTATTGAGCACTTATTGAGCGCAATAAGTGCCATCACCAGTCCTCAGGCCTCAACACCTCCTCTCATCTCCACAGCACTCCACAGTCCCAAACACCTAAGTCATTGCATCGCAGCAGCCACCCCAGCAACAGGGCTGGGACTCCTACAGTCAAGCCTCACAGGTTTTGTTTGACAGCTGACTGCCGCAGCTCACTACAGCATCACGCTGGCTGTGGCACAAGCTGGCAAGTACATGACTGGGGCAAGCAAGGGCCAGCAGAATGCTGCTGCTGTGGAACCCACACAAGGGCCCTTGCACCCTGGGGTGCAAAGTTGCTTGCACTCTGTTGGCAAGATGCCGACAAGCAGCAGTCTGACGTACGGTAAGCATGTGTGGTCAGCGTTGCAACAGCCCAAGGGAGTGTATATAAGCGTCCCGCACAGCAGGCACTGCAGCCTGCTGCAAACCATTGTCCGCCTCTACACAGTAGCTGCTGCCGCTTTGCTGGAGGAGGTTCTGATCAGGCAAAACCTGTTGGCTTGCCCAGCCACTCCTGTGGTGAGACTCACGCCGTGCGCTGGGCGCCTGCTGCCCCCTCCCTGTGTCCGTGCTCACATCCTCGTTGTTCTACCAAGCATTTCCATCACCCCCTGTACGCATTCACACTGCTGCTGAGCTGTGTCAGCAGCTGGCCGGCATTGCCCTGGCTGGAATGCCTCTGTGGAGCTGCTCTGCATCCCTCGTCGTACATGTGGTTGCACATCAGCCCACTGCCCACCTGGCCGGCAGCCATGCACGTAAGTACCTGCAGACGGACGTTCTACGCTGGCTGCAAGCCGCAGTGCACAAAGGCAGGCAGCAGGAGCAGAGGGAAGCAAACAGGTCAGCTGCAGACAATGGGTGTGTTTGTGTGCAGGGTGTGCAGCGAGGTACAAGCTCCATGTGGGTTGCAGCACTGTCCTCTGGCCCACACCCATGCCTCACTGAGGCATTTGCAGCATATGAGCTCCATGCACTCAGTCAACGCTGTGTACAACCCACCAGAGTGCCTGCAGGTCAGCGATGGAGACCATCACTGTGCGCCATGTGCATGCCAGCTGCAGCTGATCCGTTTTCTCATGTCCTGATCACGCCTGCAGGCTCCCTGGCCAGGTCGTTGACGGTGTTCAGGTGCTCCTTGTAGTATAGGATGGATGCATGGGGCTAGCAGTGGAGGCTGGCAGCATGCGTGTAGCACGGCGCCAGTGGGACGCAACTGCTGTCTGAGGTTGTTTGTCATGGGCGTGCATGGTTTCTAATGTTGCCTCGTGGAAACCTGACTTCGCGCAAAAGAGCTTGTAAGAAGGCAACTGAGAAGTTGCCACCAGTGCGCAGCGTTGTGCTGTGCTGTGCTGTGCTGCGGTTGCAATGTCTGAGGCTGCTAGTGGTGGCTGACGCAGACATTGAGGCTCGCAGGTGCTTTTGAATCAATCCACGAACAATACTATCAGCCTTGAATTTGACCTTTCGGCAAGGTGACAGGCATGTTCGACTTGGGCCAGCCTGGGCCAGCCTGAGTTGATCTTGCAAGGCCGCGGCGTAGTATAACTCATGCATTTGAAGTGTCAAATAAGCAACCATGACAGCGTTTATTCACCGAGACGACAGCGTAACCGAGTATGTTGCACACATGACCCGCTAGGCAAAGCCGTACGGTCACGCGTGACGTCAGATGACGCAGCCGATGACTTACGCTTGACCGGGTAACAACCGTCGCGACCCCAGAACTCTCGAGGATGTGGGCACTGGCGCGACAATTGCATCAATTATGGCAACAATCTGCATTGCACTGCGCACATCGTGATCACCCGTAGCAACGACATCAGGTGGATTGTCTTGAAAACTTGCAGAGGCCAGGGGCTCTGCAGGACACTCGTTCATATCTTCTCTGCATTACACAACAACCTGGGAAGCCAGGCCGTCAACTATGGACTACATCTCTTCGTTGCTGTTGCAAGCAGTTGCTGTGGTTGCGTGTGTAGTGCTGTCAAGGGCTGTCAGATTTGTTGCTGGATGCTGGACAGCCCATAGGCAGTTCATGCAGAGCCCAGTCCCAGGGCCCAAACCCTCTAGCACCATCATAGGTGCGGTTCTCGTGCATGTGCATGGTTGCGCAGCACATACATGCAAAGGCCAGCCGTGTTGAGGCTGACTCATGCTTGACATTTCAGGGACAGCTTGAAGCAGTACAGTAGCAGGAGGCCATCATGATGGATGGCACCATCACTGTGCTCCACCATTGATAGCTGTAAGAGGTTTCTGTAAATCTGGTGCTGACAATGAAGCCCTGTCGCATGTCGCATGCAGGCCATGTGCCGCAGATCCTGGGTCCTAAGAATGCCTGGGTGTTCAGCAAGTGGGCCAACACGTATGGCCCCCTGTACAAGCTGCATGTGCTGGACCACTTCATGCTGGTGCTGACAGACCCTGCCAGCATCATGCAGCTCTCACACAAAGGAGGTGAGGCACCATGCTGCTTTGTGTGCACGAGTGATTTGGTTGCGCTGATGGCAGCAGCAACAGCACTGTATCCATTGGTGCAGCAAACTATGCGCTAGCCGATGGTACTGGCCTGAGTGCATGCAGCTTGCAACTGGAGTGAACTTGTGGGAACCAGCCTGTTTGGATCCAAGCATGGAGGGCAACCAAGTCTACAGTACATGCCGGCGGACGTCAGTCGACATGCACACGTTTGGACGAAGCTGCATCCCAGATGCTGCGCACATGCGTCCACGCCGGGTGCTGACCACATGACAAATCTAGTCGCATGCGTCCATGCCTGCAGGTCATGTGCCATACATGCCCAAGGCTCGTGAAGTGTACCAAGCACTGGAGGCTGCGGTCAAGCCTAAGCAGCGCAACATCGTGACCACAGAAGATGGAGACTACTGGAAGGCTGTGCGGCAGGGCACAGCACCCTGCTTCAGCATGACCAACCTCAAAAAGGTCAGTCAGCCAGGCTGCATTGTGCCATGCAGGGTGGATGCGGTTGGCAAACATTGCATCAGATGCACGATGTGTGCTATACCTCTGGGACAGTGCTGTCACAGCTGTCTTGCTGCAGCTCTTAATGTGCTCCAATCCAGGCTTTGCTGAAGTCCCACGTGGGATGCCTGTGGACAGGGCACATGTGGTCCTTCTATGCCGACACCCACAGTGCTGTTCTTGAACCAGCACACACCCGCAGCTGTACGGAACGTGCACAAGGGTCCAAGTGGCTCGCGCCCCAGCTGAGCTGAGACTCAGGCACACATTGCTGCTGGTGTGTGGTGTGTATGCCCCAGGTGGTGCCCCTTGTTGTGGAGCTGACTCAGCGTGTGTCAGACCACATGGCCCAGCAGCCTGGTGGCGTGGTGGACGTGAGTGATGGGGCGCGCCGCATCACGAGTGACATCATGGGCCAGATGCTGCTGGGTGAAGACCTGGGGGGCACACGCTGGGAGTGAGTGGGCCAGGATCTGTACAGATCCTCTGCAGCTGTACATATCATCTGCACATATTGCATGCATTGCTGGAGTGCTGTGTTTATGGTTGTGATGGCGGCACCATTGATTTGCAGGTTGAGTCCGACTTCCAACTTGAAGTTGTAGTCGTGGCAGTGACTTGATGCAAGCAGCTCAGCTGCAACCACTTGCCACTGGTAATGTGGCCGCCAGCTCTTGCCATGAGACACAGGTCAGTGTGGCTGCCAGTGACGTTGTCAATATCAGCTGCTTTGTGCATGACAGCTGCTGCAGGGACTGCCGGTACTTTGACATCTTCTTCCATGTTCTGAAGGCACAAGCTGTGCTGGTGAGCTGCACATCCTCTCCAACGGCTCAGTTGCTCGCCTGAGTGTTGAGCAATGCTTTTTACGTGCATGCTGAGTGTTGCTGCGTGTGCTTCAAAGGCCCATAGCACCCACCGCAGACGGCGTGTAGGCCTGGTAACATCCTCGCCTAGGCCTTGGTGGCAGTGCACTGCAGCAGCACTGCAGCGAAGACTGCAGTGCTGCTGCAGCATGAGTGCCTGGGCAACTGTAATAAGTGTAATGTACTCAAGGCCCACTCACACACTGTACGTAGTAACTTTGAAAATGTGACCTGGGCCCGCAGTATGTGGCCTGCCAGGCCACCACTGTTTGGAGAACACTGGAGCGTTCAGTAGTGTGCCTTTGTTCTGACTGTCCTGCAGGTGACCAACCCACTGTACCTGTGGCAGCTGTGGCGCCGAGATTCCCGCCATGCGCGCCACTGCTTCAGCACACACAACAGCATGATGGACGACAAGGTGGCAGCACTGCTCAAGATGCCGCCACCTGACTACACCATCGCAGGTGAGGCATAACAGGGTTTTGATCCTGCTTGGGTCCTTTCTGCGGCATGTGCTGCTGGCTGTTGCGCCTGTACTCACACCAGCCTGGCAATCGCGCCACACAGTGCATGTCCAAGAGGCCTGTTGGCGTTTGGGCCCACCACTGAGTCAGTTGAACGTGGATTTTACCATGAGTCTGATCCTGCTTTATGCCACAGAAGATTGCCTTGTTCAGTGTCTCTTGCAGCCCACCTGCTGCACGTGACAGACCCCAGCACAGGGAGGCCCCTAGAGGCCAACAAGCTCAAGGCAGAGGTGGCAGCATTCATGGCAGCAGGTAGGCAGCCAGTGTTGTTGCAAGCACTGCCACTGCTGGCAGCAGTGGCAGCAGTGGCGGCGCAGACCTGACCTGCAGAGTCACGCACTAGTCGTCAGATGCGAATGCAAGCTTGGTCAGCTGCTTGTCTCAATGCGCGCATGGCTTGCATGTGGCTCACACGTTATTGTTGCTCACTGTCTCAGACCCAATTGTCTGCTTGAATGCTGCGCAGGCCATGAAACAACAAGCCATGCCATTACGTGGTGCCTCGCAACACTGGTAAGTGCACAGCTTGTGGAGTATACGCGTGACGAAGTTGTTCTTGGTGCGTTGCATATGACTTCCAGGTCACCTTGCCTGGACGCAGAACTGATGACTGGTGACAGTGTACTGCTTTGTGCTTGTGTGTGAGACATGGCCAGGTGTTGACACCTGTGTTGGCAGCCTGTCCTACAGCAACTGCACAGCATAGCGGTAACACCGGCCACAGCCGCTGCAAGGCACGGCTTGTTTTTGAGTCTTTCCTCCCCTGCGCTGTTGTCATGCTGCAGGCGGTACACTGTGAGGTGCAGCAGCAAGTGTTTGAGGAGCTGAAGGCTGCTGAGCTGACAGGTGATCCCACAGGCAGTGCAACTGGCAGCTGCCCATTGGGCCTCCTACTGTTGGCAGCACAGTGAGCATGCGCAACACAGCAGAAACTGCATCCAGCTGGATGATTGTGTCTGCTGACAGCATTCTCAAAAGAAGACACCTGACAGGTCAGGTCCACACAATCCATCACTTGCCGTATCATCACAGTCTCAGGCTCAGCTGGAGCAGCCTGCTTGACCTGTCTTGGACTTGACTGCTTCGCTCAAACCGTCTGCTGACTGCAGGTGACGCAGGCACCCCTGGGCGTGCCTTTGCAGCATCAGACTTGGGTCACCTGCCCTTCCTGTCAGCAGTAGTCAAGGAGGGCTTGCGGCTGCTGCCCCCAACGCCACTGGGCGGCGTCAGGATGTGCGCAGAGGGCGACACGGTCCTGTGTGGCTTCAAGGTGCCAAAGGTGAGGATCATTGGTCAAGCCTGTGTCAGGGAACCGAAGCCTGTCATGGCAATGTGCTGGACCGTTTTATATTGGAGATTGTGCATTAGGACTCTGGGCCAGACATCCTGAACCATGTTGAAGCACTGTACGGTAGTACTGCATGTCCTTTTTGATCAACCAAGGCTCTGTGCACTTGCTGCAGCTTTGCAACATACACTTGTGCAGGACTGTACCTGCCCATGCGCATGTACACATCCTCAGGATGTCTACACAGACAGTTGCACTGTCTTTTTTTTGAGTGCATTGCGTACAAGCACGGTCCTGTTGATTTTTGTTGGGTCGACAACTGCAGTTGTGTCTTGTGTGTCTTGCCGTCGGGTACGTGCTGTAGGGGACTCTAGTCAACATCCCGTCACTACCCCTAGCCCTGGCCCAGCACACCTTTGGGCCAGATGCCCTGGCCTTCAACCCTCACAGATGGACCAGCAGCAGCAGCAGCACAAGCAGCAAGCCAAGCTCACCCCGTGGTGACACCCTTCATGCAAATCAACTTCAGGACACTGCAGCTGCATTTCAGAGGGATGAGGCCAACAGCGGATTCTTGCACCAAGGCCAGCAGACGTCAGATGCAGACAAGCAGCGGGGTGAAGCTTCTGAGCAGCATACCACGGCCCCTTGGACATCCCCACTGCCTGACCCACTGACATTCTCCACTGGTGTGCGGGACTGGTGAGTCACTCTGTGCAGATGTTCTGCACCATCCTGTGGTTTCAAGGTTCAACCAAAGTTTGGGAGTACTTGACTAGTACACAGCCCTGCCTTTGTGTATCGATCACTGCTGCGTTACAAACCCTCTTCGCTTATGTCAACCATCCCCATGTTTGTGCCAAATTCAACTTGTTACACACACATGTACGTTGCTGACTTGGCTCCTGCTGCAACCCGCTGCATCTGCCGTTCAACGTGCCTTGTGCTGCAGCTTGGGACAGAATTTGGCCAAGCTGGAGTTGCAGGTTGTGCTGGCTACCCTGCTGTCACGCTTCAAGTTCAAGCCAGGACCAGCGCTGCAGAGGGAGCTGGACCTTGCCATCAAAACAGGGCAGCCGTTGATAACTGCTGTGTATGCATTAGCTGAGGTCCATGTTACACTGCAGCCCGCAGGAGGGCAGATGCTGCTTGTTGCTGAGCCATACACACAGTTAAGACAGAGAACCCGACTGCACTGAACAAGTGCAGCCACAGTCGTGCTGAGACTGCAGTGCAGCAGGGTACTACTGCTGTACATTCTGCTGTAACCAACGAGTCCGTACCCTGTGTCTGAGGCCGGGCTGGTCTGCCGGCAGGCGACCTCTGTCAGGAAGTACTGCTGTTGCCATCAATATCACGGTGTCACAGCTGGCATGTCAACCCTGGCCCTGCTCCATTGTAGAACTGCCCATCCCACTGGTGCCCCTCTGTATCTTTGAAGCAGCCACTGCCATGCATCACACTCGCCACCCACTGGCCCTTCAGGCAGTCATACAGCAGCACAGCAGACGTTTATGAAACAATATCCATGTGCCTAGGAAAAGATCTGTTAACGACCACGTGCTGGCGTGATGCCACCATGCATGCTTTTTGGCGCACACCATGTGGAAAGTTTAGCAGGCCAAGCCCCCAAAAGAGCTTCTGCTGCGTATGAGGTATTCTGGTCCAATCCACGTATGAAGAAGTGCCAGGCTCGGCCATCCTAGGCTGCTTCTGACACAACATGTTCTGTGCAGTGTGTTCCTTTGGCAACTGCATCGCACCTGGTACTGTTTCCCATCTGGGAAGCTGTAGGTCCCCTCCCCTTGGAACTTGTTGTGCTCAAAGCAGCCTTGGTACGACGCACCGCTTGCAAAGGTGAACTTGCCCTGCCCATGCATCTCGTCGTCTACCCAGTCACCGGCATAGCTGTAGCTGCCACAAAAAAGCTTGCCTGCACATATTTCAAGCAAAGCACTTGTCATGTTCAGGGTACCACAGTTGCTTATGCTAGCACTGTTGCTGCTGTGCTGTCCTGGCACCCTTGGAACCACCATCCCACAATTGAATGGATTGCAAGCACTGCTGGTTGTAAATCGGAGTGAGCTGCAAGAATAGACTGCTTGAGAATAGCAGGGCTGTAAGTTCCTCACCAACTCCATGTCGCACTGGTTCGGGGGGCTCCGCTGGCTGCGTCAGCAACTCCTCCTCCTTCTTTTTTATCCCTTTCTTCGCTGGGGCTGCATCAACAGCTGGAGCAGCAAGTCCTAGCACCTTGAACTGTCCCTCATACGTGCTTCCATCCTTGAAATAGAACTTGCCCTGCTGTAGTTCCTGGTCAGGGCTCTGCAATGTGCAGAACAGCACAATTGGTGAGTGCTTAGCCGGCTTGCAGGCAGATGAAGAGTCCATCTGGCTTATAGGTACCTGAAGTGGTGCATGGTTGGTGCTTGCAGAGGCTACTGAGTCTGCTTGTGATGCCCGCATCTTGTTTGACTGCTGGCTAACTGCAGGTCAGCTCTGCAATATCGATCCGCACAAACAGAGTGCCACTTACACTAGCAACAGCTCAAATGCTTCTTTTTTTGCCGTAAAATTGCCCAACTGACAGGTTTTGGTTTCAAAGCTTTTTGACACGATGGTGACGTGCCAAGGTTGAGGGGTCAGTGATCTTTCGGCAGTGGCACTTGTTGAGGAGTCTCGTTGCTTGCAGTGATCTGAGTGTATACGGCGACTCTAGCTGTCCACCGAGCAGCACCCAGGTGTCGAGATCACGATCAACAACAGCACAGTGCACTGACCCCAAGTAACCGCTCGCACAGCCGCTCTCGGCGCAACCGAACAGCCCATTCGTTGTACTGGTGAGCTCTTGTCATGTAGATGTCACAAAACCACCGCATTCAAGACCTGCAGCGCTCAGCAGACATTCTCTCAGGGTGGTGCTTGGTCCAGGCCAGTCTTGTTGGCCTGAACAAGGCAGTGAACATATGTCCTCAACCACGCAACTACAGTGCAGCTGTTTGATAATTTGGCTCAGCTTTCAGGCCCTTGATGGCAGACTTGGTGATGCAGCATGCAACTGGCCCATGCAGCTTGCACAGCAGGTATATTGCGGTTACAATGCCAACCACAAGTGCTGTCATCGCTGCAGGTCCAGTGCTGTCTGAGCAACTACTAAAACAGCATGAAAAGCTTTGCTGCTGGTGCATCAGCACCAGTGAGCTGCAGGAGCTCGGTGCAGCTGTGCCCAGTGCAGCCTGCAGGAGCATGCCCAGTCCGCCCACTGCAGCTGCAGACACAACAGCTGCGGCTGCACAAGCGACTGAAGGTGTGGATCATACCTCTAAGGAAGTGCACACTGTAGTTGCAGTCCTTGCTGCAACGCTCATTGGGGTGTTTGACATGGTTCAAAGGGACTGCAAGATGCACCCAACACAGCAAATGTCTGTATATCCCATGATTACCAGCCTTATGTTGCTGGCGACAACCTGCGCTCGATCGCCCGCCTGCTGCATGTGCTGCAGGTGTCAGTGGCTGCAGCAGGCCCAGGCTTTGCATCCTCCTCAGGGCCCCTGCTGCGCGCCAGCTTCCAGCCAAACACCAACAGCAACAGCAGCAGCAGCAGCAGCTCCAAGGTCAGTGCAGCTGGCAGTGATGCAGGCGCAGCAGCTGCTGCAGGGGGTGCCGGCAAGCCAGCCAAGGCCTCAAAGCCCCGCCTGCCCAGCCTGGACTCACTGAGGTTCTTCCTCATTGCATACATCGGCGTGGGGCACTTTGTGGCATTCGCCACCAAGGACGCTTTCCTGCTCAAGCTGTTCTCGCAGGTAAGGGCATTGTATGTTTGGGCGGGGGTGGGGTGGGGTGGGGGGTCAACGGACAGGGCTCAAGCAAGTACGAGCACTAGGGAGGTGGTTTGCGCTATCAGCAGGCATCAATGCAACCACTCTGCTACAATGTTGGCAGCAGGTGCATGCTACTACAGGGGACCCTGCAGTGTCGCCGGCTGGTGTGGGCCACTTTGGTAGCCCAGTGCTCAGCCTATGATAACGCCAGCGAGCTGCTTGCATGGTAAGCTAAAAACCCACTGTTCGATGCAAGCCTGGACTGCAAGGCAGCGCAGCAGCATGTGGCGCGGCCTTGCCAGCACTTGCCAGTCATTGTATAAGCATCTGCTGCTGTATGCTGCATTCATACTGTGCCATCCGTCGCTGCTGCCTGCAGGTCAATGTGTGGGTGGGTCCCTTCTTTGTGCTGAGTGGGTACGTGGCCGCCTACACCGCAACAGAGCTGGGCAAGTATGCTGCCTCCAGCCGCGTGGCACCAGCCTGGCAGTACTCAGTCGCCAGGGTGGCAGGCTACTACCCGCTGTTCATCCTGGTGCAGCTGCTGTTTGCACCCATGTTCATCTTCGCGGACAACACGTACAACGGACCCATCGCTACAGCAGCACACGCCCTGATGGGGGTGACGCTGACACAGGTGCGCTGTGTTGCCTCGCAAATATGGCAGGTTGTGCCGCCATCAGGTCTGCTGGCAGAAGGTTGAAAGCAGCGGCTCTGTGTGTGGAGTGGCTTTGACTTGCACACCACAGCAGCTGCAGGACACTAGCAGCAGGTATGACAGGCTGGCCAGTAGAACGAGTGGTGGTGATGTTGCTGAGCACATGGGTCTTCCAACTCGAGACACCACCAGAACCTGGGTTCAGCAAACAGCAGGGATGCTTCTGCATGAGAGGCACCGCAAGCCTCACATGGCTGCGGCGCTCCTTACACTGCTGCGGCATACTCTGGACTGTTGGCTCACCAGGTGCTGCTCTCTGCACTTCCTGTGCTGCTGTGCCGCCCTTGCACCCAGGCATGGTTCCCAGCTCACGCCGAGGTCTGGAACGCGCCCACATGGTTCCTGTCAGCCCTGACCTTCGCCATGCTGGTGCTGCCGCATGTGCTGCCAGCCATTGCTGCCATGCGCAAGAAGGGACTCAAGCTGCTCCTGGTACGCCTCAGCAGCGGTCCCTGTTTTGATGCAGTTGCGGCAGCACTCGCAGCAGGCAGACAGGCAGCCAGCCAGGCGACAGTGATAGGGAGGGGTGGGGAGGGAGGGACGGGCCCAGTCCCTGCTCACCATCCACATATGCAGTTGATTGCTGTCAATGAAGGGGGGGTCCTGAGTTGGGAGCTGTATGCAGCTGTGCCGTCCGGGATACCCGCTTGTGCAGGATGCGTTCAGAGCATAGAAGAAGGCGTGCTGCATGCAGGGCATCGTGGTTGACAGCTGGCCTGCACTGCATAGAGGGCTGTGTTGCGGGCTTCTGCACCTGCATGCTGAAAGCCTGTCCTGCATGACACAACATGTGTGCATGGTGTACTGTTGCCTATGATGTGGCCGTATGCATGCACATAATTGCGTTGCTGGCTGCTGCGCTACTTGCAGGTTGGCCTGACTGCAGTGTCAATCATCGGCAAGCTGGCCTATTCTTATGACCTGGGTGCCTGGAGCTTCCTGGAGGGTATCATGAACGCCCGCACCCACCCCAACATCCTGTTCTGGAATATCACACGCTTCAACCCCTTCTACTGCCTGCTGGAGGTGAGTTGTCTGCCTGAGGCAGTTGCTGCGTGTGCAGGGGGAGAGCACTTCGAATGCCTTGCGTCACAGTGCCAGGGTATCAGGGTGACCTGTCTGATGTCAACCCCAGCAGCTTCACATACATCCGCATGCGTCTTTGCTGCTGGTTGTCAGCTGGGACATGCCATCCTTCATGTACTTGTGCACAGCTGCTTTGGCGTCTGTTCACGCAGCCATAGCCAACTGTGCATGCGTAGTGCTGTTGTTTCCTGCAGATGCCGCAGTGAGTGCATGGCACGGCACGGACACATGCATGGCACACCTGCGGGGGACTCAGCACTTATGCATGGCCAACAGATTGCTCAGCATGGAGCCCTGATCACCCTCAAACAATCTATCGCCTTGCAGGTGCTGATGGGTGCTGCTGCTGCACGCCTGGTGATGGTTGAGGGTGTGGATGATGAGGGCAAGCCGCTGGACAGCAAGCCAGCACCTGCAGGGTCTGTGCTGCTGCCCATAGCAGGACTGCTGGGCATCACAGCAGCGCGCGCAGCTGGTGAGGGTGCATGCAGCCAGCTGATCTCTGTCAAGACACATAGCAGCGCTGCTGTTGTGTTCACAGTCTTGAAGGCAGTGGATGTTGACCTCCTGAGGACACTTCTCAGTTGTGACATGCAAGTAGCATCATCATGACAGCTTGAATTGTCGCAAGTGGACTAGCAGGAAGGCATGACCCCTCCCAATTATTATGCCAACGCAAGCGAAGCGATCATGTATGGCTTGCTGTCTGCTCTCTTTGCTTTTTGTCAGCTCTCGTCCCTTGAACCACCCTCCTGCTTCCCTGCTGTTCTGCCTGCAGGATGGCTGCCGCTGAACGACCCCCTGACGCGCGCACTGCTTTTTGTGCCGCTGTTCACGCTGCTGATTGTGAGGCTGCACCGCAACACCCTGGCGGGCTCCCCAGGCCTCACAGGGGTGCTGAGCCAGCCGCTGCTGACATACCTGGTGGGTTGATTGCATGTGATATAACACAGTCAGGCTGTTTGTGTGCACATGTGACTATGCAGGGTGTGCTGCATGACCGCATGAGCAGCATGTTCAGTGTGCAACGTTGTGCCAGTTGGCAAGCGCAGCTCAGCAGCAGTCCTAATGATCACAGTCAGACTCTTGCACTTGGAATGGTCGCTTGGGCCCTGTGCTGAGCTAAATGGATGCCCCATGTGTGCTCTGTTCGGCTTCCAACATGCAGGGCAGCATCTCCTTCCCCATCTTTGTGCTGCATGGAGCTCTGGGCCAGCTCTTCTACAAGAAGATCATCGCCACAAAGGTAACTGCTGTAGCACTGTGACAGAGGCAGGTACCTGGTTGACGTACCGTACGCATCAACACGTGCGCAAGTATCCCGCATTGTCAGATTGCCTGTCCCGCCGATGCAAAGCTGTGGGTGCTTGCACGCTGGGGTCTGGTGATAGCGGTGGGCTCAGCTGCAGCAGGCCCAGCACGCGCTGCTGCATGTGGGAACAGCATCAGCAGCAGGACTTGAGAGCTGCTGAGGCACAGGCGAGGATGAGATCCATCAGATACCATACCCACAGTCGCCTGGCAAATAGTAAACAAGGAGTGCGGTACTGGTGTCCAGCTTGCTCCCATCACGGCAGCAGATGCTGAGCTGCTGTGCTGCTGTGCTGTTGTGCCGCAGGTGTGGGGTGGTGTGATGCCCCTGAGCTTCTTCCCCGCCTACTGCGGCATCGTGCTGCTGGCAGCAGCTGCTGTGCAAAAGTTCTTTGTGGTGAGTGATGCTGGTGATCCTGTGTCTTGAGTCCAGGGGGCAGCAGTGGTGCTACTGTATGGTACTGACAAGGGTTGATGCATGGCAGTGGCGTGGCCTTGCGCATAGGCCACAGCCGCACAGTGTCACGGCATGAGTTTGGCTTACTGCTGCATGCCCCGGTATGTGCTGTGGCTCTGACGTTGGCCTCTTTGGCAACCACCTGCTGTGTGTGGCCTGCAGGAGAACAAGAAGGTGCAGGAGG
>QAXK01007370.1:0-18628 GCA_004335735.1 Chlorella sp. KRBP
CCCCCTGAAACCCAAAAAAAACACGTGTGTGTCGCCGTCAGTGCAGGTCAATTGCCCATACTATTCAAGCAAAGGGTGTGTGCCCTTTGGGTGCTGCTGCAGCAGGACGAGAGCCAGCCTGTGCCCAAATGCACAAGGCAGCAAATGACCGCAGCAGGTGACGTCTATGCTGCCAGCATACCCTATGCCATGACTCATCAGATCAGATCAAGATTTCAGCTGCCATGTGGGCCTTACAGCCAAGTCATCCTGGCTGCTGGGTTATCAAGGTGTGCCTTGCAGGATCAGGTCCCGGACCCACCTGGCCCGACTTGTTCTGCAGCTTGACCTCTCTGTTTGTGTACTGCTCCAGGCTCACATAGTTGGACGACACCTCAGTCAGCTCCAGGTTGCTCAAAGCAGACAGGGTTGAGAGCCCCAGGATGCCCCGGGTTGTGATGAAGGAGCCCACCTCTGCTATAGACAATCAGGAGAGTGCTGGCACCTTTGCCAGGGACTGCATGTGCCAATCCTTCAACTGCTTGCCTGCAGTCATCTCAAGCCTGGTGAGGCAAGCCAGTGAAGACATGGACTGCAGATCTGTGTTGGGCCCATGGCATGCCACCAAGCAAGGCTGCCCTTGATGCGCAGGCAGCGCAGGGCAGGCACGGCAGCAGTCAGTTCATATATGCCCATGGTGCCACACAGCGGTGTGTGCAGGCGCATGCGCTTGTCGTTCCACTGCAGCTCCTCTGCGTCCAGCATCTGCAGCTGTGGCAGGTACAGGTCTGCAAACAAGCCCTGCGCACCCGCATCCAGGTCAGCAGGGTCGTCAACATATGATGTGCTGCTCAGAGCCAACGCTGTCAGCTGTGTCAGTGGCATCAAGGCAGCACGTAGCCCTGCCACAGTGAAGCGCTCCTGCCCCTGCCAGCGCCGCATGTCCAGGTCCTGCAGCTGCAGCAGCTGTGGCAGCACCACGAGCAGGTCGCCAGGATTGAACACGGCCACGTCTGCCAGGTTGAGTGAAGTCAGCATGGTGAGCGCACTCAGCACATATGGGGGCGTCAAGCTGAGGCCCTGGATGTTGAGAGCCTGCAGCTGCAGCAAGCAGCCGCCACTCAGGCTGCCGCTGCCGCTGTTGCTGAGCACAGTGCTGACACCAGTTGGGATGTGTTGCCTGCAAGGTTGAGGATCTTCAAGTCTGGAAGGCTGCCACCAATTGTGCCCACAAGTGCTGCATCGAAGCCACGCCTGCACAGCAGCACCAGCTTGTTCTGGAATTCGAGTTTTGAACCCCGTGGATTCCCAGTGCAGGACGTAGGTATTTCCTGTGCTGAGCATCCGCATGGTACTGTTTGCCGCCGGCACAGTGTGCTGGCCATGGTATTGATGCAGGATCAAACCACATCGCCTTTGCCTGGAATCATACGGTGCATCCAGCTCAAGCTGAGCTATTGCGCTATAGAAACTTCCTGGCAAGCAGCACATGACACCATTGAGCCCTCAGCAGGCTGCCAGCACACACATTGCTTGCGACTCACCCTGATGCCTGGAGGTAGGTCAGTTTGCTGCAGCCTGCCCATTAACTGCGAGCATGGACTGGCACCCTTTATGCTGAGAACTTGACAGCAGGGTCCTCTGGTCCCAAGGTCACATTCTCAAGTGTGAGGTGCACCAGGTCCTGCAAAGGGCTCAGACCACAAACACAATAACTTACTGTCACAAGTTGTCAGGGGAACAGATATACTGTGTGGGCACATCCACATGCATGCTTTGGCTGCATGCGGTGGATGTACCCACACTGTATATTTGTTGTGCATGCTCTCAGCTGGCACATCCTGGTCTGAAGCAAGGAATGCACCCCAACCAACATAACAACTGGCTTGCAGCTGCTGGCATGCGACAACAAGTCAGGTAATGCAGGTGTACTGCCACTGCCGCACCTTCATGCAGTTGCCAACAGCCCTAAGCAGTTTTGGTCGCTCTGTCATGTCCTTGAGCTCTAGCCGTGTCAGCTGCTGCAGGCCAGCTATGCTGCTGTATCCATGGTCACGATACAAGCTGCCACCATGCACGGTCAGTGACCTCAAGCCTGTGTCATGACGGCACAACCACAGCAGAAGCGAATCTGACCCAGTCGCTGACACCCCTTGCCGTACTGTCACATACAGCGCAGCTGCGTGCCACCGGTTACAGACACGACTGCACGAACGCTGGCGATCTCCTTGTGACAGACGATCCAAAATATTCTCCAGCAAGCCATCCACAGACAGGGCTTCATGGCCCCCTTGGGCTTGCTGCTGTGGCTTTCTCTGCATGCTGACGTTGCAAACAGGACTGCATGACCGCGAGATATCGCCGTGTGCAAGATGATCCGAGACTATTTCAAGCAATAAATCAACAGACAGGACTTCATGGCCCCCTTGGGCTTGCTGCTGTGGCTTGCTCTGCATGCTGACGTTGCTGCCCATCTTTCATCAACCCCTCAAGAGTCCGAATACTTGCTTCTCAACTTGCGTGATTATGATGGAAATATCTGGGATGCAAAGCTATGCTTAGCAATCCGTCAACCCCACTTATAGGCCATGCCCGGCAGCTGGAAAATACGCGGCTTTGCATTCTACCGGCCACATCAACCTGGCATTGAGCTGCCAGCCCGATCTAAGACGTTTTGAGCTGTCGTTCTTTCAAACAGAACAACCCGGATTTTGATCAAGTCATGCCGCAACACCCGTCTGTCAAAATCCAAATGCAGTTGCAGTTTGGATGCCCACTGGGCACCAGCTGCAGCTGATCTCAGCTCATACTGTTACAACAGGGACCCAGGCGTAAGATGCATGTGTTGCATGGGTCTCATGAGTTTTCAGCATGTGACTATATAGTCATCAGCACAGAGCGGCAGATATTGACTGCCAGGCATGCACTGCGCAGTGCCTGGGACACGCCTGCTCAGCAGTGCTAGGGTGTCTGTCTGCTCTTGGATTCAGTCAGCGGGGCTATCGGGCCCAGACCTGCTGTGCAGAACTGTATGTGCTGGCTGATTGCCATGAGAGCCTGATTGCCATCATACAAAGTCTGGTCACTGCTCTCAAGCAGCATTACACTGGGCCAGACCAACTACCATGACAGTGATGCTGCTGCGTCCCCGGGATGACATGCACAGCACATGCACAGCTGCACCCATACGATGCCGCATGCTTTACCACTGCAAGAACTGCCAACGATACACCCCTATACCCGCTGCTGCACGATAATGTGCCCACGCCCCGGTCAACAACAGTTGCCCAGTGCTGAGAGCATTACCACCACATTCACAAACACAATGCAGCTGCAAATGCTGCACAACATCAGACCAGTGCACATCATACCAGTGCACAATTGCATGCTTGTAAGCACTGGACAACCACACCCGCATGTCAACCTGATGGGGACTCCCGCGCTGGCAGTGACTGCTGCAAGCGCTCCTGCAGTCTAGCCAGCAAACCCTGCAGCTTGATGACCTCGTCATGCGCCCTCTCTGCGTCTGCAGCAGGAAACAGGCATGCATCACAGTGCTGCACCATAAGGCTGACAACCTGACGCGAATGTTTGCAGTTTGCAACTCAGCTTGAAGGGCATGAAGTGGTGCATGCAAACAAACCCAGCCACAGCTGCAGCCTGACATACATGCGCCAACAGGCTGGACCTTGGATGATGGTATCTTCTGTGTGATGACCCACATGTGGCCTGCAAACCAGCCATACTGATGAAAGGGACCATTCTATACAGGCAAAGCATGCCATCCATTGATGCAGGAAGCAACATGGTTGCTACATCTATGTTGACCAGCAGCTGCAGATCACCCACGTGTGCTGAGCAGCATGGCAGAGCGCAAGGCTCGCCTTCCTTGGCAGTCTGCAGCGCCAACAGCATGGTCTGCTGTCGCTAGCAAGCGCTCCTCTGCCTGTCAGACAGCCTCCTCAGCTGCTGAGCCACTGTGGCCTCCAGGCACCCAAACTGTTGCCAGAGATGGTTGGCATGCAGCGTGCATGAGGCATATACAGCAGCACACATGTGTGACACTGTCAGCACATAGACAATCATAATGGGCAGCGCACGTGGGCGCATGAAACCTAGGTGCTGTCTTGTTACAAACGCAGCACGATCGGTCCTGCCGCTATGCAGCTAAAGCCTCTCACGTAGTACTTGACCAGCAGGTGACATCTTTGACCGCCAACTTCCAGGTTGCCAATGCGCCTCAGAGCTTGCTTGGCCCAAGGCCAGCGCAGCATGTACACAAGCAAAGTGCAACACGGTGCAATGTAACATGCTGTTTGCGCAGCTGACACTGCAGCAACTGAACCCCACCTCGTCCGCCTTGTTCTGCAGCTTGAACTCCGTCCCAGCTGCCGTCCCACGCCCTGGCAGCAGCCCCATGCTTACACCACTGGACAGGACTCCAGTCAGCTCCAGGTGGCCCAAAGCAGACAGGGTTGAGAGCCCCAGGATGCCCCGGTCTGTGATGAGGGAGCCGACCTCTGCCAAGACCAGCTAGGACAGCCCTGACAGCCTCCCCAAGTACTGCAGGTGGCCATCACACAGCCCCTGCCCTGCGCTCATCTCGAGGCTGGTGAGGGAATCGGCCATAGCAATGAAGGGCTCCAGATTTGGCTGTGACTTGATTGTGTAGCCCATGCTGCCCTTGACGCGCAGGCACCTGGCGGCAGGTGTAGCTGCAGTGATGTCGTGCAGGTCCCCCAGGCCACACAGTGGTCTGTGCACACGTGGGCTCTTGCCAAACCAGTTCATTGGCGTCCAGCACTTGCAGGCGTGGAAGACACAGGCCTGGAAACAAGCCCCCAACTGCCGGCTTTCGCCCACCGTCTGAGGACTGCTGCGCAGTCAGTTGCAGCTCCACAGCAGCAGGGTCATCGACAAACTTTGTGTTGCTGAGATTCAAGGCTGTCAGCTGTGTCAGTGGCATCAGGGCGTCTCGGAGCCGTGCTACAGTGAACTTTCGCCCCCGCCAGTCCCGCATGTCCAGATCCTGCAGCTGCAGCAGCTGTGGCAGCACCGCGAGCAGGTCGCCAGGGTCGGGCTCGGTCACGTCGACCACGCCAAGTGAAGTCAGCATGGTGAGCTGGCCCAGGACTTCAGGCCGCGTCAGCTTCAAGCCCCTGGCCTTCAGAGCCTGCAGCTGCAAGCGGCTGCCACTGCTGACATTGCCGCCGCTGTTGCTGAGCGCAGTGCTGACATCCAACCTGGCCCAAGCGTCACTCGACAAGTCAAGCAGCTTGAGCTGTGGCAGGCTGCAACTGAGGGCTTGCAGGAAAGCCTCATCAAAGTTACACCTGCAAAGCAGCGCCATGTGGGTTTGTGCTGCTCATGAACCCTTGTGAAAGAGGATAGTTCTGAGCAGCTTCAGCGCTCTGTTGAGCAGCCACACCTAGAGCATAAGAGCACTGTAATATTGCTGGGTCGGGCTGGAAGTACACACCATTGCAAGTGCACAAACCAAGCTGCTTCTGACAAGGAGCTTTCAGAAGGCTGTACGCGCTCTCACAGTCTGCAGCCCACCTTGTGACCTGGAGATGAGTCAACCGGCTGCAGCCTGCAAACAGTTTGCTGACTTCCACTGACAGCGTGGAGTTGAGAGCTGGGTTTTGGAGGGCGACACTGTGCAGCTTGGAAGCAGGGTGACACTGTGCGACCATGTATGACCGTGTATGGCGCAATGACCTGGCATACTGTGACTGTCACAATCGCAATGCCCACAACATGCAGGCAATGCATGCTGAACATAATGCAGGAAGCAAAGTTTGAGCCGCAGCCTGTTGACCTGAAGTCGCACATGGCCCCGTATCTGCCAGTGGGCAGAACAACAATCGTATCTGACCTTGCCTGGCTGCATGCAGCGCCTGTTGCATGATGTGCTGCTGTATCTGGGCATTCCTGAGAGACAGCTCCTCCAGCTGCTGAGTCACTGTGGCTTCCAGTCGCCCACACTGTGGCCAGCAATGGATGTCAGGTGCCGACAAGCAGCACAAATGATACATTCAAATGGACAGACACCGGGGCACCAACGTGTCAATTGTTTTTTTTGTGCATCACAGATGGGGCATGCAGCTGACGTCCTGCCTGATACCAACTGCATCGCACTCTATGTGCCGAAGCCCAAACCTATGAGACAGCGCTCGGATAGGACAGATCAAACATTCATAATCACCATCACGGCGTGCCAGGTCAGTGCACAACAAGCAACGTGGTCGCCACGCAGGCACTGGTTGTGCAGCACCCTATCCCCACCTTGTCCGCCTTGTTCTGCAGCTTGAACTCTGTCCCAGCTTCTGTCCCACGCCCAGGAAGCAGCTCCATGCTCACATTGCTGGACACCACCCCAGTCAGCTCCAGGTTGCTCAAAGCAGACAATGTCAAGAGTCCAAGGATGCCCCTGTCTGTGATGTGCGGGCCCACTTTTGCCACAGTTAGCAATGCAAGTCCCTGTAACGCTGTAAACGACTGCAATTGTTCATCTAGCAATGCGCCCTCTGCACTCATCTCAAGCCTGATGAGGGAACCCGCCAGTGCACTCAAAGGCTCAATATCCAGACATGTGCTGGATGTCCAGGCCATGCTGCCCCCAATGTGCAGGCAGCTTATGGAAGGCAAGGCTGCAGTGAGGTCATGCAGGTCCCCTGTGCCACACAGCGGTCTGTGCACCCTCTGACTGGTGTCGTTCCAGCACAAACCACTGGCATCCAGCACTTGCAGCCGTGGCAGGAACAGGCCCGGGAACAAACCCTTGATGGCAGGCCGCTGCACAAGGCCCAACCATCGCTGCATGAACAGTTGCAGCCCCACAGCAGCAGGGTCGTCCACGTACTGTGTGTTGCTGAGACGCAGCGCCGTCAGTTGTGTAAGTGGCGCAAGTGCATCTCGCAGCTGCGCCACAGTAAAAGGCTGCTCAGCAGGCCATCCCCGATAGTGCAGATGTCTGAGGTCCAGATTCTGCAGCTGCAGCAGCTGTGGCAGCGCCGCGGGCAGGAGGTCAGGGCCGTGTACAGTCGCGTCTGCTAGGCTCAGAGATGTCAGCCTCTCAAGTGCACACAGCACAGTAGGGCAGGAGGTCAGTGACAAGGCACTGCAAATGTCTCAGCATCGGCAGGACAAGGTGAGCCGTAGCCACTGCAGGAACGCATCTGATGCACTTGCTGACACCACACCTGTGCGTGCTGTGACAGATGCAGCAGCTGCCTTCCACCGGCTGCACACGAGACTGCATAAACGCAAACGGCATCCTTGTGAGGTGTATCCCAGAATGCTCTCGAGCACACTATTCACAGACAGGGCTTCATGGCGTCCTTGAGCTTGCTGCTTCTGCTGTTCCTGAATGGCGATGCTGCTGTCCTCCCTGCTGTCCACGCCAGCACAGCAAGAGTTCAAGGGATAAAACACGCACCGAAGGTTATTTCGACAACATTAACAGCCAGGCAGCTCCGCGAACACTAAGAATCAGTGAGGGCCTTTCAAACTGAATTCTCAAACCCTGAAATTTGCAAGAACGCTTTGGCCAGCTGGCTTTTAAAGAATTTACATGCCTTACAAGAACCAACATTAGTGCCTGTAAGCCGACGGGTGAAGCATGCACTTGGTGAGCCGGCCCATTGAGATTATGCTGCAGATCTGTCTGATCATCCTGCAGTCCTGATCACTGCTAGGCAAAGCCCATGCAGCACAAGCCAATGTCAATAAAGCTGCAATCATAATACTACTGGTTTTTTCTTAGTATGCACGGGTTGTGGTATGCGGTTCTTGCTGTCGCGCGGCATGTCGGAAGGGCAGTACGTGGCAGTCTCAGCCAATATATCCTGGACGTTTGGCGCTGTCGCAAGTCATTTTATCTCCAGATTCTGATCAATCCAAGCGTTTATACGCGCAACACGTTGTCTCTCGTCAACATGGCCCCTGCTACAGTAGCTGAAAAGCAGCTGACTGTCTGACAATATACTTGCTGGAGTTGGGCCGCACCTTTCGATGAAATACACACGATTTTGAACGTTTTTCCTTTACCCGTGCCGGCATGCTTTGGTAAAGCTACCAACGGCCTCGCGTGCATTAGCTAAGCAGCAGGCAGTGACTCCACTCCCACTCCCAGTCCAGTGAGCAGTGACCCCTGTCACATAAACAAAGCTAGAAAGCATAATAACTGCAAGGAGCAGCCATGGGAGTACCTGAAGACAAAGCAAGCGGTGCTCCTCAGCACCCAGCACATGGAGGCCTCCAACCAACCCCAGCACAGTATCCCTATCCACTGCACCCGTACCCACCACAACAGTTGGGGCCTTATCCAGGGGTGCCAAGTCACCCACCACAGCCTCAACTGGCTGTTTCTGCTGTCATGGCACCAGGTGGGGAGGTTGTATGTATTGGCCAGGCAACAGCAGCAGCATGCATGGAGAGCCTGTTTGTCTCCTTCGCATGACCAGGTTGGTTCTATCCCCTAGCAAAACCTGGATTGCAATGAGGGGCTGAATCTAAGTAGTTGAGAGGCAGGTGCACCTGCATGCGCGCTTTCACGTGCTGACCTGAACAGTTGCTATGCCACTGCCCACTGCCTAGTTGGCAGTAGGTCCTGAATAGCCCTGACTGAGTCCTTTGTGCAATGTGTCAAGGGCTGTGCATAGCACACACCATGGCCTCTGGTTGGACACAGGAGAGGGCATGCTGCATGTGACCAGCTGATTGTGCTGCAACAGGGTCAGCATGGACAGTCCGTGCAATTTCATGCATGCGCTCTTCTCATAGAGGCAACGTGCTGAACCGCAACGACCACATCAGTAAGGCACATATCCTTTGCCAATCTGCTGCTGACACTGCGGCTACCCACACTCTCATCTGCAGGAGGCTACCAGGTCCACAGCCCAGCAGCACCAGCACACCCCAGCACGCAGAGCTACGACCAGCACAGCGCTGTCTGCATCGGGCAGCCCGTGCACCAGGGCTATGCAGGGGCACCAGGCGCGCTGGAGGTGTGCCAGCCTCTGGCCCAGCAGCAGGAGGACAAGAAGGAGTGCTGCAGGTGTTCAGTCGGATGGGCGCTGTATGGGGTGAGTGAAAAGGTTGTGTGCGCAGTTGAGCAAGCCAGTGGGGTCAGGCATGGGTTCAGCCCTGGTCTGGCAGGGGCATGTGATGATGGACAGGCCTGATGGATAGCTTGTGGTCCTGGTGTACAACAGCAGCAGCAGGTCAGCAGATGTCACCAAATCAGCACAGCAGCCTGCTTGTTGTGATTTCATGGGCGTGTTGGTGTGGTCAGGAGGCTGCCTACAGGCTGCTGAAGTGCTGTGCCATCATTTGAATGGCTGACTGTTCCCTCTGTGTTGCACTGCTGTGCTTGCCCTGCCTGCGTGTCCCCCCACATCCATGATCACGACCATCAGCTTGGCTGGGTCTTCCCCTTATGGTAGGTTTGGGGGCAGAGTGAACAGCTGCTGCAACGGATGCAATGCCTACGCTGATGCGCCCTGCGGGCCCCTGTCTGGTTCCCAAAGTGCTGTGAACAATACTCGCAATCCAGTCATGACCCTAATTAGCCTTTGGGTTGTTATGGGGAGGCATGTGTCAATATTGCTGTCATGGCTGACTGTTGTGCTGCTGCTGCTGCCCCTGCAGCTGGGTGATTGCCATTATCCTGCCCTTCATCACAAAGGACCGGGGCGACAAGCATGCAGCGATCGCATCAGGCATCACGCTGGGAGCTTTCGTGATTCTTGTGGTCGTCATTGTGGTGGTGGTCATTGCAGTGACTGCAAAGCAGTAGTGGCTGAACATCAGTGTGCTGCAGGAAAATAGGCCATACAGCGCGTAAGTGCGCTGCTGTGCACTTGACCCCACGAGGCTGTGTGGCTGCGTCCATGCAGTTGTTGGAATGCTGATAAACAGTGTGGGCATTTGAGCAGCTGCAGGCTGTGGTATACGTTGAACCCTGATTACTTCAGCCTGTTTGTTGGTTCCCCAAGCATTCCATCGGCATATGTGCATTCCATCGACATGTGCATGCACATGGCGGCTGCTTTGGATGACACCCCTCTGGCAGTTTGGGGCATCCTAAGCGGCTTTTTCTGGTTTCCGACATTTTCGCAGGCCAGCAGTAGATTTCCAATGGGATGTGATGTGATGTGATATAGTCTCAGCTATTTGCCTTGCAGTGATGGTATGCTCATGCTCACTCCCAGTATGTGGATAGGACCGCTTGCGGTGCAAATGATGGCATTGTTGGCTCAATATGCCTGGCTGTGGGCTGAGAAGGTCGCTGGAATGTTCAATGTGGGCTTGAGCCGGCAAGTTGCAGTCGTGTCAGCAGATCGACCGGCCTGTGTGTTGTGTTCAAGATGCCAACTCAAGCTGGCTGCCAGTGTTGCAAGTGTGGTAGGCTGATTACTGCTGAATACTGCTGCTGCAAGATTGCAGTAGTGTTACAGTGTTGGTCAGTACTGACGGCCCATGCACACTGACAAGGAACGAATCATGACTGGTCAACATTGAGCAGGTTCCTTTTTCCTTGTGGCTGACTGCAACCCACATACCCCACTTTGGACTCAATCCCGGTATAACTGACGGGAGAGCTTCTGTCCACATGGCCACAGCTCATCTTCTGTCACCAAGTTATAGAACATAGCTGTGAGCTATGCATGCCACATTAATGCGCATCTGCTGGTCTGGTGGCTTTGAGTTGGGCTTCAATGTCTGTCCGACAAGGCACAGCATGTCAGTGCCGACGGTGATCATCACGGCACAACTATCAAGCATTACCAACAGTACGGCTGTGGCCTGCATGCCAACTCAGTAACCTGATCAGGGCAGGCCCACGAGGTATGCAAGCAGTGCTGTCGCGCAGCGCAGACCACCTGCAGCTGGCATGCCAGAGTTCTCATCACTCTGGCAGCAGCAGTCCATCTGATTGGTGCAGGCAGGGCCCCGCATCTCCTTGCATCTCCTTGCCTCCAGCGACCACACTGCTCATCAAGGATGTCTCAAACAGCTCTGCAGGGTCGTACTGCTGAGGCCACTGGCAGAACACAACAGCCGCTGTGCAGGCAACACGTTGCTTGACCACAGCCAATACAATACATTCTGCACGGCACAGTCCTTGAATGGTCACTTCAAACTGATTCAGCACACAACGCCTGGGTGTAGCCGCTACACTACTGTCTGGCATGCAGTTGTGCTGCATGCATGGAACAAATGACACACCCTCATACAGTACAATCATTCACATCATGATGCTACACATGGAACCCTGTTGGTGTGCTCATGATTCATCAGCAGAAATGGCTCCAATGCAAGCCATGCTCAGTGTCAAACCGATCAGCAGAGGCGCGGATAGCGTGCATAGAAATGTACACTGTAGTGGGTGACACTGAGAGGCTGCCAACCCTCCAAATAAAATGTGCCTCACCACACACCAGGCACTGAACAAGGACACTTTGAGGCCAAATCTTTCAGGCATCTGGCCAAAAGCACTCATGACAGGCATGCTGCAACGGCGGCTGCGGTTTTGGGCAAGCTGCACCAGGGCAATCAATATGCAGTGGCACTCCCTTTGGGCCAATGCAAGAAAACTCTCCACTCCGCAGCACCAGAAATGAGATCCATGTGTCAAGACAGCACACCCTAGCCGTCCACAGCTCTCAAAGAGACTTCAGGTTTAGACAGGCAGCACAACAGCTGTGCACTTCATAGCGTGGTGCCCGTTCACACTGCAGTGACGGTCATGCTGTCGTCAAACTTGCGCCCTCCACGCACGGAAGCATCCAGCTCTTTGATCAGCTCCTTCACAGACAGTGCACGCTCTCCATGCATGGAGACATCGAGACCCTCAGCAACACATGCATCTGCAGCACAGGCAGCAACATACAGCAAAAAAACAACCATCGCTCAACTTGATGGCATGCATGCGTCTTGAGCGACTTGGAAAACAATTTTGCAGAGCTTCGACGTGCACAGACGGCTCTGGCATTGCAGCAATACCTTGCTCAGCAAGTTGTGCATGCCAGGTGAGGTGCCTGCACAGCTGCAGTGCCTGCCAGTTGACCGTCATGTTGCCTTCTGCATGCATACGTACTGGTACAGCGTACTGACGGCTACAGCTTGGACCATGCACGGTCGGTAGTAATGTGTGGCCTGATACATAGCACTTTTCAGCCTGAGTGTGCTAGCATAGTGCTTCATACAGTAACCAAGTCAGCGACATGTTTGCTCAAGCAGGCATGTTGTGTAGCACTTGAGAGATAACACAGGCCCCTGCTCAGTTCTGTAACCATTGTGACAAGGGAGGTAACATAGGACTACCGTAGTTGGCAAAGAGATGATCGGTTGCATCCTGGGTTCCCGCCTAAGCTCACCTGGCACCCTCAGACTGAGAATCTTGTCAGTCAGCCAAAGGCAGACCCAGGTGGCGACGAAGAAGAAAGGCACGATGATCACCAGCACCAGCAGGCATTTTCCAAGATCCAACCAATTGCCGTAGAAAGCACCATTGGTGGCAGCGCTGTTTGCGGTCACTGTTGTGAACAAGCTTGTCAGAATCATTCCTACCGTGCCCCCTGGAGCACACGACAATGAACAAGCAGAAGGCGTGGTGTTTTGGGGCGAGTGGTTATGCAGGTGGGTATATTCTCATGCTAATGCGAACAGCACAGACAGCTGGCATGCACATCCCGGCACACAACTGCAGGGGCAGCTTACTGCCCAACACGTACAACCTGCATGTTACCTTGGCATGCGCGCGATGCAGGCACATTGGTGAAAGCTGAGCCTCAGTGACAGCCGTGCCACGGGGAGGCTCCCCGGGTGCTGCGCTTGACACTAGATTGAATCAGTCGGCAGCAATCACCTAGTCTACCTCAGCGGCTGACAATGCAAAGCATGAACCAGCAGAACCTATCAAATGCTGCCCTTCCCGCATGCCCATGCGGCGCCGTCTCTGTCAATGTCAGGCTGCACTCACCCACTCCATGCACAGCAAAGACGTCCAAGGTGTCGTCCACGTAGCGGCTGCCCCACCTCTCCATCCCTTCCAGGACACCGCAGCACACCATGGAACCAATCACACCAAAGAGGAAGGCAGCACCAATGTTGATGTAGCCGGCTGCAGGTGTCACAACCACCAGGCCAATGATGGCACCAACGCAGGCCCCAGTGGCCCGCATTTTGCGGCCCCTCAGTATGTCCTGCAGGTCAACGACATGTTGATAGCAGCATTCAGTTGGCACTGTGCCATGATGCCGCATGGCATGCTGTCATGCTAGACTGTGCCCATGATGGGCACACTTCTTGGACTAACTCAGCCCTGAAGGGGATGGTCCCCACTGCATACGCAAGGCCACTGTCTGCTGCACAATCAGCCATGGGCGCAGCCCTCCCCAGCATCAAAAGGAGCAGCTGCATCACTGCCAGTGAATTGCAATATGTCACGTAGATGATTACTAATGAGGCGTGATGCCGTCCCAAAGTGCTCTAGTGCAGACAGACAGCAGCGGCAGTAAGCTCTTACCATCAACATGAAGGTCAGCATAGCAGCGGCAGCTGCTGCATTGGTTGTAAGAAATGCTTGCCCAGCAACAACTCCAGCACCACCAGCACTGCCAGCATTGAACTGTGGCACAACACATACACACGTACACAGCAGCAGTGATATGTGTCAACCACACTAGTACTGTGGAAGGCAACTTGCTGCCAACAGGAGCAAGGGTCATGTGCTGCTTCATGCAGCAATGTCAACCTCATTGTCAGTAAGGCAGTTCTTCAAAATGAACGCTCGCATCTTGCAATGAAAGCTTGCCTGGGTGTGCCAGACAGGACCTGCCTGTTGTCAGCCTGAGTCTGTTTTCTGAGGTCGAACTCACCCCAAACCATCCAAACCACAAGAGAGCAGTGCCCAGCATGACAATTGGCACATTGGCCGGTTCTTTGATGTCTTGGAACATGCCACCTGGCTGACCCCGGGTCTCCGGCGGAGAGGGCTTTACAGACCGTCCCAAGTAGACTGCCGCTGTCAGGGCTGCATAGCCCGAGCTCATATGGACAACAGTGCCACCTACAGCAGGCATCAGACACGGCCGGGCATGATGTACGCGGTGCATGCTCAGCTTACGGCAAGCAGCATGCTGGCAGCTTAGATTGGTGGCACTCACAGGCCAACGGGACGACAAGCTTGACTGCAGCAGGGTGCTTGTGGCCTCCCACAAAGCACAGCCCTACTTGTCATGCGCTCAGGCTAGACAGACAGCACTGTCATGCACGTAGTAGATGCACATGATGCATAGACTGCTAGGCCAATATCCATGCAGACGCAGGTTCCTGAGGGCTGTTTTCAGAACGTGTGTTGATTGCTGTGCTGACCTGCAAAGTCCAGCACACCAAATATCTTGATGAGGCCGGTGGGGTGCCACACCATGTGCGCCATGGGGCAGTACACCACGATATGCCAAAAGCTGATGAAAATACACAGTGCACTGGGGTTGACCCTGTGTGAGGCAGCAACAGCGACCAGCCAAGGTTCAATAGATATGCAAAATACCAAGCAACTCGTGTCTCTGTTGGCCGTCCAGCAAGCCATGCAGGCATCACAACTGTTGAGGCTGCAGTTCTTGTCATCGTAAACCTGATCACTAGGGCTGCGATAGGCACAGACTGCAAATCAACATCCCTCTTGGTTTCACTGGAGGGCCTGCTTGGCAAAGACTTTCCAGGGATGTGGCTGTAACCAGGAGTGATGGTTGCACAATTGAAGAGAGCTGCCAGCTGTGCCTCTGACCAGAGGCATTCCGCTCTTGCAAGCCCCGCCACGTTACCTGTCAGCGATGGACCCAATGATGAGCGCAGGAGTGATAGTGGCAAACGTCAGCTGGAAGACAAAGAAGACTGTCATAGGGATGGTGGCGGCCAGGGCAGACAGTGGTGCAGCACCCACGCCATACATCAGACCTCCTAGCTGGGAGGGGCTGCCAAGGATGCCACCGCTGCCTGGAGGAGAGTCACCGAAAGCTAAACCAAACCTGTGGACATGAGCAGACAGACAACACAGCAGGGCTCTGAGCAGTAATTCAGCAAGAAGCGCGCGTCAACAACCATGCGCTCTGTGTGGAGAAGGTTACCAGGTTGACAATGCCGCATATTGCGTCTCAGCAGGTTCAATCATAGTGTGTGAGTCCAGGCCCAGCTTTGGTAGGTTGACAGCTGTGTCATTAATTGCGGCAAAGCAGCAGCTGCAGGCGCACACGGACTCAGAGTGGCAGCTACATCGGGGGTGCCTTGCATGTCACAGCAGTCATGGCATGCTGCACAGCATGCAGGATGCTGCAGCAAATGACACACCGGCCTGGCCCAGGGCCATATGCTGATTAGCTGGTATCATACTGAAGGTGGTTCCTGGTCAGACAATCAACCTCCTGGCGACCATGTTGCTTCGCTGGCCTCACCCGAGGATAGACCACAGAATAGGTACCATGGCCAAGGGAATGAAGGCCTGCATGATGGTTGACACCACATTCTTGTGCTGAGCAAGCCCTCCATAGAAGAAGGCCACACCTGCAGTGCGAACAGGCAGTCACAAAGGTTGATCACAAAGTCACCATAGAGTCCAGCCGCGAGCTTGCTGATGTGCGTGGGTTAGGCCCAGGTGTACCCTGGCCTGCAATTTGTCTCTGAAGTGCCTGGGCCCAATGCTGAGCGTTGACGTTTCAAGCTGCACACACTTGTGGCAGTGGTCCAAGGGCTTGGCTGTAGACATGTCACCTGGGTGCTCACAGCTGATCTCGGCTGAGAGTGCTCAGGTGCAACGCTTCACAGCTGTGTAGGGTGCAGCTCTTGGCTCCTGGAACACTTGACAGACTGCTGTTCACACCAGACTCGACTTACCAGGGGTCATCAACAGCACGATTGCAGTCGAGATCAGCATCCAAGCTGTGTCTCCAGTGTCGATGGCCTTCAGAGCCTCCTCCTCACCCACGCCTGTGATGTAGCTCGATGGAGCTGTTGTACACCTGGAGCACAGTATCAACGATGAATTGTGAAATAAGTGAACTTGTACCGTGAGGAAAACTGTCCGAAGAAACATTGAAGAACATTTTCCCGGGTGTCTTTCTGGGCATAAGTGTTTGGTGGGAAGTTATTAGTAATCTCCTAGAACCTATAATAAGGTACTACAATCAGCCTTTGATTGTAAGAGGGTAACGGCGTTACTGGTGCTTATGAACTCGTGACCCCCAGAGCAGATCTGCTTGATCAAGCACCAGCCGGGCACCTGCTTGCTTACATAGCAATGAATACTCCCACCATCATCAGAAGCAGGCACCCGACCAATGAAAATTTCACAGCCGGTGAGGCATTGTCGAGGACGCCCATTCTGAGGTGCAGAAGATGGAGCAGCGATGAATTGTGCAGGCGCTGCCAGTCTCGTGAATGAACCGATAAATGCTCAATCGTTTCTCAAGGCCTGGGTTGCTTTACATGGTATGTTTCTATCGAAGGACAGCTAGGTTGAGCTGTGCCGCTTACGAACAACCCTAGTCAGATGACGGTAACGACAGTTACGTACATCAAACTGCATGGTCATCGTGGCCAAAAGACACCTGCATAACACCCATGATAGAGCTGAAATGCATTATATACAAGCTAGCTGGTGTATAGTTTTTCAAATGCTCACCTGCGGTCATTGCTGTGCAAAGCCCGTGGAAGCTTTCCCACGCCAATGGCAGCCTGCAGGATTAGGGAGGGTCAAAATACACCTTATAAGCTCCAAGTTTGGCCGGCGTGAGGCGTTCACCCGTCGCACGGCAGTACTGTGCTCCTCCTTCATGGCCCAGACCAGTGATCTTCCTTCTGTACAGAAGGGTGCCGATGTGATCCAGGAGTTGGAAGACACCAAAGGTGTGAGCACACAATTCATAAATCCTTAGCAATTGGGCAGCATGTTCCGGCAGAGTGCAGAGCTTTACAGCTTGATCAAGTCAAGTCAAGACAGAGTTCCCCATGCAGTTCTGTGCGAGTCTCACCAAGCTTTGCACCTTCCTACAGGCAAGCCCATCCAGTGCAAGGCTGCTGTCGCGTGGAACAGCAAGACGCAGCTGGAGGTGACGACCGTCACTGTGGACCCCCCTGGGCCAGGGGAGGTGCGCATCAAGATTGTTGCCACAGCGCTCTGCCACACGGTGAGGACAAATGCAACGGCTGTTCTGCGCAAGCCTAACCTGCAGTAGGTATTGCCCATGGTACCCCTGCCTGAACGCGCCAAAATGCCGTCTGTGCCAGCACAAATGCGGTCCAGGATTCACAAACTAAATTTATGGCGCTAAGCAGGAGGGCCACACCAGGTGGCAGGTGCAGCAACCGCCTCGGCCAGGGTGAGTCACTCACAGGACCTTGCATGTAATGCACCTGTCACAATCCACTTCCCCCTGTTATATCCGTGTTTATGTCTGTTCCACCGTCGTTGCTGCCTTTCCCTGCTGTAGGATGCCTACACCCTGGACGGGTTGGACCCAGAAGGTATTGCGCGGCTGAGCACTTTTCCTGAAAGTCAGACATTGAGAGTACAGCTTTCAAGTTGTCGACATGTATTTGAGGACTGACTGCCTGAATCTTGTACCTCAAACCTGACTTGTATTCCGGGCCAACCTGCACAGATGCTGGCACTGCATTGCCTTGCTGATCTGATCAGTGTGTTTCATTTGCATTTCACCAGGGCCCCCACTGTTGGCAACAGTCTTGGCTGCCTTGTTTGCTGCTCGTGTCACCATGCATTGATGTTGAGCCTACTTGATGCAGCAAGGGCTCAAATGAGCAAATTCTTGGTGCACAATGTCCTCTGCAGGCCTGTTCCCCTGCATCTTGGGCCATGAGGCCGCTGGCATCGTGGAGAGTGTGGGCGAGGGCGTGACCTCGGTCAAGCCAGGTGACAGCAGCAGCCTCGTCATGCCAACAGCAGGGCAAGCAACCTCAAACACTTGCCATGCCAGTAATCACCGTTATGTGAGCTTTGTTGACACATACAGTGTATGTATGCATGTGCGGTTGTGGCAGCATTATGGACATGCGCATCATCTCCGGTCAACTCAGTGCTAGGATGTGCCAGCCTTGGGCCAAGGTGTGTCAGTTAATACCCTTATCCCGGCCCTGGCCTGCAAGGCAGTGTGGGAGTTGCTGGTGTATGCAATAGTCAGAGACCGCCTGCTGCGTTTTGCCCTCCAATTCTTCTGCTGGTTGCAGGCGATCATGTCATCCCCTGCTACCAGGCTTACTGTGGAGACTGCAAGTTTTGCAAGCACCCCGACTCCAACCTGTGTGTGTCAGTCAGAGCCTATACAGGTGAGCACGCCAGCAGTTGGCTCACCATGCCTGCACCCTGCAACCATCATGGTGGCTGCTGTCGGGGCCACGATGAGTGAGCTGGGGTTCTTCCACCAATCAGAAAAAGCACTTTTGAAGAAAACATGCGAAAGACAGCACAGCCAGCCTGCCAGACATCAAATTTCTGTGTCGAGTGCATGTCCTGTGGTTTGCACTTGCTTGCCAAGCTCAGCTGCTGTGCCTGCTGCTGCTGCTGCTGCTGCTGCTGCTGCTGCTGGCACCATGTCAGTACTACCTGAGCCAAAGAAAGGCATCG